>JAUCNB010000074.1:0-250000 GCA_033675215.1 Rhodiola kirilowii
ATTTCTAAGGACGAACTTATACAAACCTTAGAATGAGACTAACGAGACAAACTTAGGATGAACAAAGACAAACTTTAGTCTCATTCTAAGGTTTGTCTAAGTTCGTCCCAAGTAAGTCTATTTCTAAGGACGAACTTAGATAAACCTTAGAATGAGACTAACGAGACTAACTTGGGACGAACAAAGACAAACTTTAGTCTCATTCTAAGGTTTGTCTCAGTTCGTTTTAAGTTAGTCTAAGTTCATCCCATGTTTGTCTCTTTCTAAGGACAAACTTAGACAGACCTTAGAATGAGACTAACGATACTAACTTGGGACGAACAAAGACAAACTTTAGTCTCATTCTAAGGTTTGTCTAAGTTCGACCCAAGTTAGCCTATTTCTAAGGACGAACTTAGATAAACCTTAGAATGAGACTAACGAGACTAACTTGGGACGAACAAAGATAAACTTTAGTCTTATTCTAAAGTTGTTCTATGTTCGTCCCAAGTTAGTTTAAGTTCGTCCCAAGTTTGTCAAAGTTCGTCCCAAGTTAGTATATTTCTAAGGACGAACTTAAACAAACCTTAGATTGAGACTAACGAGACTAACTTGGGAAGAACAAAGACAACCATTAGTCTCATTCTAAGGTTTGTCTAAGTTCGTCCCAAGTTAGTCTATTTCTAAGGACGAACTTAGACAAACCTTAGAATGAGACTAACGAGACTAACTTGAGACGAACAAAGACAAACTTTAGTCTCATTCTATGGTTTGTCTAAGTTCGTCCCAAGTTTGTCTAAGTTCATCCCAAGTTTGTTAAAGTTCGTCCTAAGTTAGTCTATTTCTAAGGACGAACGTAGATAAACCTTAGAATGAGAGTAACGAGACTTACTTGAGACGAACAAAGACAAACTTTAGACTCATTCTAAGGTTTGTCAAAGTTCGTCCCAAGTTAGTCTATTTCTAAGGACGAACTTATACAAACCTTAGAATGAGACTAACGAGACTAACTTGGGATGAACAAAGACAAACTTTAGTCTCATTCTAAGGTTTGTCTAAGTTCGTCCTAAGTAAGTCTATTTCTAAGGACGAACTTAGATAAACCTTAGAATGAGACTAACGAGACTAACTTGGGACGAACAAAGACAAACTTTAGTCTTATTCTAAGGTTTGTCTCAGTTCGTCTTAAGTTAGTCTAAGTTCATCCCATGTTTGTCTCTTTCTAAGGACAAACTTAGACAGACCTTAGAATGAGACTAACGATACTAACTTGGGACGAACAAAGACAAACTTTAGTCTCATTCTAAGGTTTGTCAAATTTCGACCCAAGTTAGCCTATTTCTAAGGACGAACTTAGATAAACCTTAGAATGAGACTAACGAGACTAACTTGGGACGAACAAAGATAAACTTTAGTCTTATTCTAAAGTTGTTCTATGTTCGTCCCAAGTTAGTCTAAGTTCGTCCCAAGTTTCTCAAAGTTCATCCCAAGTTAGTCTATTTCTAAGGATGAACTTAGATAAACCTTAGACTGAGAGTAACGAGACTAACTTGAGACGAACAAAGACAAACTTTAGTCTCATTCTAAGGTTGTCAAAGTTCATCCCAAAATAGTCTATTACTAAGGACGAACTTACACAAATCTTAGAATGAGACTAATGAGACTAACTTGGGACGAACAAAGATAAACTTTAGTCTCATTCTAAGGTTTGTCTAAGTTCGTCCCAAGTTAGTCTACTTCTAAGGACGAACTTAGATAAACCTTAGAATGAGACTAACGAGACTAACTTGGGACGAACAAAGACAAACTTTAGTCTCATTCTAAGGTTTGTCTAAGTTCGACCCAAGTTAGTCTATTTCTAAGGACGAACTTAGATCAACCTCAGAATGAGAGTAACGAGACTAACTTGAGACGAAGAAAGAAAAACTTTAGTCTCATTCTAAGGTTTGTCAAAGTTCGTCCCACTTAGTGTATTTCTACGGACGAACTTATACAAACCTTAGAATGAGACTAACAAGGCTAACTTGGGACGAACAAAGACAAACTTTAGTCTCATTCTAAGGTTTGTCTCAGTTTGTCCCAAGTTAGTCTAAGTTCGTCCCACGTTTGTCTCTTTCTAAGGACAAACTTAGACAAACCTTAGAATTAGACTAAGGAGACTAACTTGGGACGAACAAAGACAAACTTTAGTCTCATTCTAAGGTTTGTCTAAATTCGTCTCAAGTTAGTCTAAGTTCGTCCCACATTTGTCTCTTTCTAAGGACGACCTTAGAGAAACCTTAGAATGAAACTAACGAGACTAATTTGGGACGAACAAAGACAAACTTTAGTCTCATTCTTAGGTTTGTCTAAGTTCGTCCCAAGTTTGTCAAAGTTCGTCCCAAGTTAGTATATTTCTAAGGACGAACTTAAACAAACCTTAGAATGAGACTAACGAGACTAACTTGGGAAGAACAAAGACAACCATTAGTCTCATTATAAGGTTAGTCTAAGTTCGTCCCAAGTTAGTCTATTTCTAAGGACGAACTTAGATAAACCTTAGAATGAGACTAAGAGACTAACTTGGGACGAACAAAGACAAACTTTAGTCTCATTCTAAGGTTTGTCTAAGTTTGTCCCAAATTAGTCTCTTTCTAAGGACGAACTTAGACAAACCTTAGAATGAGACTAACGAGACTAACTTGGGACGAACAAAGACAAACTTTAGTCTCATTCTATGGTTTGTCTAAGTTCGTCCCAAGTTTGTCTAAGTTCATCCCAAGTTTGTTAAAGTTCGTCCTAAGTTAGTCTATTTCTAAGGACGAACGTAGATAAACCTTAGAATGAGAGTAACGAGACTTACTTGAGACGAACAAAGACAAACTTTAGACTCATTCTAAGGTTTGTCAAAGTTCGTCCCAAGTTAGTCTATTTCTAAGGACGAACTTATACAAACCTTAGAATGAGACTAACGAGACTAACTTGGGATGAACAAAGACAAACTTTAGTCTCATTCTAAGGTTTGTCTAAGTTCGTCCCAAGTAAGTCTATTTCTAAGGACGAACTTAGATAAACCTTAGAATGAGACTAACGAGACTAACTTGGGACGAACAAAGACATACTTTAGTCTCATTCTAAGGTTTGTCTCAGTTCGTTTTAAGTTAGTCTAAGTTCATCCCATGTTTGTCTCTTTCTAAGGACAAACTTAGACAGACCTTAGAATGAGACTAACGATACTAACTTGGGACGAACAAAGACAAACTTTAGTCTCATTCTAAGGTTTGTCTAAGTTCGACCCAAGTTAGCCTATTTCTAAGGACGAACTTAGATAAACCTTAGAATGAGACTAACGAGACTAACTTGGGACGAATAAAGATAAACTTTAGTCTTATTCTAAAGTTGTTCTATGTTCGTCCCAAGTTAGTCTAAGTTCGTCCCAAGTTTCTCAAAGTTCATCCCAAGTTAGTCTATTTCTAAGGACGAACTTAGATAAACCTTAAACTGAGAGTAACGAGACTAACTTGAGACGAACAAAGACAAACTTTAGTCTCATTCTAAGGTTGTCAAAGTTCATCCCAAAATAGTCTATTACTAAGGACGAACTTACACAAACCTTAGAATGAGACTAATGAGACTAACTTGGGACGAACAAAGATAAACTTTAGTCTCATTCTAAGGTTTGTCTAAGTTCGTCCCAAGTTAGTCTATTTCTAAGGACGAACTTAGATAAACCTTAGAATGAGACTAACGAGACTAACTTGGGACGAACAAAGACAAACTTTAGTCTCATTCTAAGGTTTGTCTAAGTTCGTCCCACGTTTGTCTCTTTCTAAGGACGAACTTAGACAAACCTTAGAATGAGACTAACGAGACTAATATGGGACGAACAAAGACAAACTTTTGTCTCATTCTAAGGTAGTTCGTCCCAAGTTAGTCTGTTTCTAAGGACGAACTTAGATAAACCTTGGAATGAGACTAAGAGACTAATTTGGGACGAACAAAGACAAAATTTAGTCTCATTCTTAGGTTTGTCTAAGTTCGTCCCAAGTTAGTCTAAGTTTGTCCCAAGTTAGTCTCTTCATAAGGACAAACTTAGACAAACCTTAGAATGAGACTAACGAGACTAACTTGGGACTAACAAAGACAAACTTTAGTCTCATTCTAAGGTTTGTCTAAGTTCATCCCAAGTTTGTCAAAGTTCGTCCCAAGTTAGTCTATTTCTAAGGACGAACTTAGATCAACCTCAGAATGAGAGTAACGAGACTAACTTGAGACGAAGAAAGAAAAACTTTAGTCTCATTCTAAGGTTTGTCAAAGTTCGTCCCAAATAGTGTATTTCTAAGGACGAACTTATACAAACCTTAGAATGAGACTAACAAGACTAACTTGGGACGAACAAAGACAAACTTTAGTCTCCTTCTAAGGTTTGTCTAAGTTCATCCCAAGTTAGTTTATTTCTAAGGACGAACTTAGATAAACCTTAGAATGAGACTAACTTGGGATGAACCAAGAAAAACTTTAATCTCATTCTAAAGTTTGTTTCAGTTCCTCCCAAGTTAGTCTAAGTTCATCCCACGTTTGTCTCTTTCTAAGGACGAACTTAGTCAAACCTTAGAATTAGACTAACGAGACTAACTTGGGACGAACAAAGACAAACTTTAGTCTCATTCTATGGTTTGTCTAAATTCGTCTCAAGTTAGTCTAAGTTCGTCCCACGTTTGTCTCTTTCTAAGGACGAACTTAGACAAACCAAGGAATGAGACTAACGAGACTAATTTGGGACGAACAAAGACAAACTTTAGTCTCATTCTTAGGTTTGTCTAAGTTCGTCCCAAGTTTGTCAAAATTCGTCCCAAGTTAGTCTATTTCTAAGGACGAACTTAGACAAACCTTAGAATGAGACTAACGAGACTAACTTGGGGAGAACAAAGACAAACATTAGTCTCATTCTAAGGTTAGTCTAAGTTCGTCCCAAGTTAGTTTATTTCTAAGGACGAACTTAGATAAACCTTAGAATGAGACTAACTTGGGATGAACAAAGACAAACTTTAATCTCATTCTAAGGTTTGTCTCAGTTCGTCCCAAGTTAGTCTAAGTTCGTCCCAAGTTAGTCTCTTCCAAAGGACGTAGTCTAAGTTCGTCCCAAGTTAGTCTCTTCCTAAGGAAGAACTTAGACAAACCTTAGAATAAGACTAACGAGACTAACTTGGGACTAACAAAGACAAACTTTAGTCTCATTCAAAGGTTTGTCTAAGTTCGTCCCTATTAGTGTATTTCTAAGGACGAACTTATACAAACCTTAGAATCAGACTAACAAGACTAACTTGGGACGAACAAAGACAAACTTGGGATGAACTTAGATAAACCTTAGAATGAGACTAAGAAACTAACTTGGGACGAACAAAGACAAAATTTAGTCTCATTCTAAAGTTTGTCTAAGTTCGTCCCAAGTTAGTCTAAGTTCGTCCCAAGTTAGTCTCTTCCTAAGGACGTAGTCTAAGTTCGTCCCAAGTTAGTCTCTTCCTAAGGACGAACTTAGACAAACCTTAGAATAAGAATAACGAGACTAACTTGGGACTAACAAAGACAAACTTTAGTCTCATTCTAAGGTTTGTCTAAGTTCGTCCCTATTAGTGTATTTCTAAGGACGAACTTATACAAACCTTAGAATGAGACTAACAAGACTAACTTGGGACGAACAAAGACAAACTTTTGTCTCATTCTAAGGTTTGTCTAAGTTCATCCCAAGTTAGTTTATTTCTAAGGACGAACTTAGATAAACCTTAGAGTGAGACTAACTTGGGATGAACAAAGACAAACTTTAATCTCATTCTAAGGTTTCTCTAAGTTCGTCCCAAGTTAGTCTAAGTTCGTGCCACATTTGTCTCTTTCTAAGGACGAACTTAGACAAACCTAAGAATGAGACTAACGAGACTAATTTGGGACGAACAAAGATAAACTTTAGTCTTATTCTAAAGTTGTTCTATGTTCGTCCCAAGTTAGTCTAAGTTCGTCCCAAGTTTCTCAAAGTTCATCCCAAGTTAGTCTATTTCTAAGGACGAACTTAGATAAACCTTAGACTGAGAGTAACGAGACTAACTTGAGACGAACAAAGACAAACTTTAGTCTCATTCTAAGGTTGTCAAAGTTCATCCCAAAATAGTCTAATACTAAGGACGAACTTACACAAACCTTAGAATGAGACTAATGAGACTAACTTGGGACGAACAAAGATAAACTTTAGTCTCATTCTAAGGTTTGTCTAAGTTCGTCCCAAGTTAGTCTATTTCTAAGGACGAACTTAGATAAACCTTAGAATGAGACTAACGAAACTAACTTGGGACGAACAAAGACAAACTTTAGTCTCATTCTAAGGTTTGTCTAAGTTCGTCCCACGTTTTTCAAAGTTCGTCCAACTTAGTCTATTTCTAAGGACGAACTTAGACAAACCTTAGAATGAGAGTAACGAGACTAACGTGAGACGAACAAAGACAAACTTTAGTCTCATTCTAAGGTTTCTCTAAGTTCGTCCCAAGTTTGACAAAGTTCGTCCCAAGTTAGTCTATTTCTAAGGACGAACTTAGACAAACCTTAGAATGATACTAACGAGACTAACTTGGGACGAACAAAGACAAAATTTAGTCTCATTCTAAGGTTTGTCTAAGTTCGTCCGAAGTTAGTCTATTTCTAAGGACGAACTCAGATAAACCTTAGAATGAGACTAAAGTTTGTCTTTGTTCTCACGTTAGTCTCGTTACTCTCATTCTAAGGTTTAACTAAGTTCGTCCTTAGAAATAGACTAAGTTGGACAAACTTAGAAATAGACTAAGTTGGACAAACTTTAGTCTCATTCTAAGGTTTCTCTAAGTTCGTCCCAAGTTAGTTTAAGTTCGTCCCAAGTTAGTCTCTTTCTAAGGACGAACTTAGACAAACCTTAGAATGAGACTAACGAGACTAACTTGGGACCAACAAAGACAAACTTTAGTCTCATTCTAAGGTTTGTCTAAGTTCGTCCCAAGTTTCTCAAAGTTCATCCCAAGTTGGTCTATTTCTAAGGACGAACTTAGATAAACCTTAGAATGAGAGTAACGAGACTAACTTGAGACGAACAAAGACAAACTTTTGTCTCATTCTAAGGTTTGTCAAAGTTCGTCCCAAGTTAGTCTATTACTAAGGACGAACTTACACAAACCTTAGAATGAGACTAACGAGACTAACTTGGGACGAACAAATACAAACTTTAGTCTAATTCTATGGTTTGTCTAAGTTCGTCCCAAGTTAGTCTAAGTTCGTCCCACATTTGTCTCTTTCTCAAATCGAACTTAGACAAACCTTAGAATGAGACTAACGAGACTAACTTTGGAAGAACAAAGACAAACATTAGTCTCATTCTAAGGTTAGTCTAAGTTCGTCCCAAGTTAGTCTATTTCTAAGGACGAACTTAGATAAACCTTAGAATGAGCCTAAGAGACTAACTTGGGACGAACAAAGACAAACTTTAGTCTCTTTCAAAGGTTTGTCTAAGTACGTCCCAAGTTAGTCCAAGTTCGTCCCAAATTAGTCTCTTTCTAAGGACGAACTTAGACAAACCTTAGAATGAGATTAACAAGACTAACTTTGGACGAACAAAGACAAACTTTAGTCTCATTCTAAGGTTTGTCTAAGTTCGTCCCAAGTTTCTCAAAGTTCATCCCAAGTTAGTCTATTTCTAAGGACGAACTTAGATAAACCTTAGAATGAGAGTAACGAGACTAACTTGAGACGAACAAAGACAAACTTTTGTCTCATTCCAAGGTTTGTCAAAGTTCGTCCCAAGTTAGTCTATTACTAAGGACGAACTTACACAAACCTTAGAATGAGACTAACGAGACTAACTTGGGACGAACAAATACAAACTTTAGTCTCATTCTAAGGTTTGTCTAAGTTCGTCCCAAGTTAGTCTAAGTTCATCCCACGTTTGTCTCTTTCTCGGGACGAACTTAGACAAACCTTAGAATAAGACTAACGAGACTAACTTGGGAAGAACAAAGACAAACATTAGTCTCATTCTAAGGTTAGTCTAAGTTCGTCCCAAGTTAGTCTATTTCTAAGGACGAACTTAGATAAACCTTAGAATGAGACTAAGAGACTAACTTGGGACGAACAAAGACAAACTTTAGTCTCATTCTAAGGTTTGTCTAAATTCGTCCCAAGTTTGTCAAAGTTCGTCCCAAGTTAGTCTATTTCTAAGGACGAACTTAGACAAACCTTAGAATGAGACTAACGTGACTAACTTGGGAAGAACAAAGACAAACATTAGTCTCATTCTAAGGTTAGTCTAAGTTCGTCCCACGTTTGTCTCTTTCTAAGGACGAACTTAGACAAACCTTAGAATGAGACTAACGAGACTAACTTGGGACGAACAAAGACAAACTTTAGTCTCATTCTAAGGTTTGTCTAAATTCGTCTCAAGTTAGTCTAAGTTCGTCCCACGTTTGTCTCTTTCTAAGGACGAACTTAGACAAACCTTAAAATGAAACTAACGAGACTAATTTGGCACGAACAAAGACAAAGTTTTGTCTCATTCTTAGGTTTGTCTAAGTTCATCCCAAGTTTGTCAAAATTCATCCCAAGTTAGTCTATTTCTAAGGACGAACTTAGACAAACCCTAGAATGAGACTAACGAGACTAACTTGGGAAGAACAAAGACAACCATTACTCTCATTCTAAGGTTAGTCTAAGTTCGTCCCAAGTTAGTCTATTTCTAACGACAAACTTAGATAAACCTTAGAATGAGACTAAGAGACTAACTTGGGACGAACAAAGACAAACTTTAGTCTCATTCTAAGGTTTGTCAAAGTTCGTCCCAAGTTAGTCTATTTCTAAGGACGAACTTAGATGAACCTTAGAATGAGACAAACGAGACTAACTTGGGACGAACAAAAACAAACTTTAGTCTCATTCTAAGGTTAGTCTAAGTTCGTCCCAAGTTAGTCTATTTCTAAGGACGAACTTAGATAAACCTTAGAATGAGACTAAGAGACTAACATGGGACAAACAAAGACAAACTTTAGTCTCATTCTAAGGTTTGATTAAGTTCGTCCCAAGTTAGTCTCTTTCTAATGACGAACTTAGACAAACCTTAGAATGAGACTAACGAGACTAACTTGGGACGAACAAAGACAAACTTTAGTCTCATTCTAAGGTTTGTCTAAGTTCGTCCCAAGTTTGTCAAAGTTCGTCCCAAGTTAGTCTATTTCTAAGGATGAACTTAGATAAACCATAGAATGAGAGTAACAAGACTTACTTGAGACGAACAAAGACAAACTTTAGACTCATTCTAAGGTTTGTCAAAGTTCGTCCCAAGTTAGTCTATTTCTAAGGACGAACGTATACAAACCTTGAATGAGACTAACGAGACTAACTTGGGACGAACAAAGACAAACTTTAGTCTCATTCTAAGGTTTGTCTAAGTTCGTCCCAAGTTAGTATATTTCTAAGGACGAACTTAGATGAACCTTAGAATTAGACTAACGAGACTAACTTGGGACGAACAAAGACAAACTTTAGGCTCATTCTAAGGTTTGTCTAAGTTCGTCCCAAGTTAGTCTATATCTAAGGACGAACTTAGATAAACCTTAGAATAAGAGTAACAAGACTAACTTGAGACGAACAAAGACAAACTTTATACTCATTCTAAGTTTTTTCAAAGATCATCCCAAGTTAGTCTATTTCTAAGGACGAACTTACACAAACCTTAGAATGAGACAAACGAGACTAACTTGGGACGAACAAAGACAAACTTTAGTCTCATTTTAAGGGTTGTCTAAGTTCGTCCCAAGTAAGTCTATTTCTAAGGACGAACTTAGATAAACCTTAGAATGAGACTAACGAGACTAACTTGGGACGAATAAAGACAAACTTTAGTCTCATTCTAAGGTTTGTCTCAGTTCGTCGCAAGTTAGTCTAAGTTCATCCCAAGTTAGTCTTTTTCTAAGGACGAACTTAGACAAAACCTTAGAATAAGACTAACGAGACTAACTTGGGACGAACAAAGACAAACTTAAGTCTCATTCTAAAGTTTGTCTAAGTTCGTCCCAAGTTAGTCTATTTCTAAGGACAAACTTAGATAAACCTTAGAATGAGACTAACGAGACTAACTTGGGACGAACAAAGATCAACTTTAGTCTCATTCTAAGGTTGTTCTATGTTCGTCCCAAGTTAGTCTAAGTTCGTCCCACGTTTGTCTCTTTCTAAGGACGAACTTAGACAAACCCCTGAATGAGACTAACGAGACTAACTTGGGACGAACTTAGACTAACCTTATAATTAGACTTACAAGACTAACTTGGGACAAACAAAGATAAACTTTAGTCTCATTCTAAGGTTTGTCTAAGTTCGTCCCAAGTTAGTATATTTCTAAGGACGAACTTAGATAAACCTTAGAATGAGACTAACGAGACTAACTTGGGACAAACAAAGACAAACTTTAGTCTCATTCTATGGTTTGTCTAAGTTCGTCCCAAGTATGTCAAAGTTCGTCCCAAGTTAGTCTATTTCTAAGGACGAACTTAGATAAACCTTTGATGGAGAGTAACGAGACTAAATTTAGACGAAGAAAGAAAAACTTTAGTCTCATTCTAAGGTTTGTCAAAGTTTGTCCCAATTAGTGTATTTCTAAGGACAAACTTATACAAACCTTAGAATGAGACTAACAAGACTAACTTGGGACGACCAAAGACAAACTTTAGTCTCATTCTAAGGTTTGTCTAAGTTCATCCCAAGTTAGTTTATTTCTAAGGACAAACTTAGATAAACCTTAGAATGAGACTAACTTGGGATGAACAAAGACAGACTTCAATCTCATTCTAAGGTTTGTCTTAGTTCGTCCCAAGTTAGTCTAAGTTCGTCCCACGTTTGTCTCTTTCTAAGGACGAACTTAGACAAACCTTAGAATGAGACTAACGAGACTAACTTGGGACGAACAAGGACAAACTTTAGTCTCGTTCTAAGGTTTGTCTAAATTCGTCTCAAGTTAGTCTAAGTTCGTCCCACATTTGTCTCTTTCTAAGGACGAACTTAGACAAACCTTAGAATGAAACTAACGAGACTAATTTGGCACGAACAAAGACAAACTTTAGTCTCATTCTTAGGTTTGTCTAAGTTCGTCCCAAGTTTGTCAAAATTCATCCCAAGTTAGTCTATTTCTAAGGACGAACTTAGACAAACCTTAGAATGAGACTAACGAGACTAACTTGGGAAGAACAAAGACAACCATTACTCTCATTCTAAGGTTAGTCTAAGTTCGTCCCAAGTTAGTCTATTTCTAAGGACAAACTTAGATAAACCTTAGAATGAGACTAAGAGACTAACTTGGGACGAACAAAGACAAACTTTAGTCTCATTCTAAGGTTTGTCAAAGTTCGTCCCAAGTTAGTCCATTTCTAAGGACGAACTTAGGTGAACCTTAGAATGAGAAAAACGAGACTAACTTGGGACGAACAAAAACAAACTTTAGTCTCATTCTAAGGTTAGTCTAAGTTCGTCCCAAGTTAGTCTATTTCTAAGGATGAACTTAGATAAACCTTAGAATGAGACTAAGAGACTAACATGGGACGAACAAAGACAAACTTTAGTCTCATTCTAAGGTTTGATTAAGTTCGTCCCAAGTTAGTCTCTTTCTAATGACGAACTTAGACAAACCTTAGAATGAGACTAACGAGACTAACTTGGGACGAACAAAGACAAACTTTAGTCTCATTCTAAGGTTTGTCTAAGTTCGTCCCAAGTTTGTCAAAGTTCGTCCCAAGTTAGTCTATTTCTAAGGATGAACTTAGATAAACCATAGAATGAGAGTAACAAGACTTACTTGAGACGAACAAAGACAAACTTTAGACTCATTCTAAGGTTTGTCAAAGTTCGTCCCAAGTTAGTCTATTTCTAAGGACGAACGTATACACACCTTAGAATGAGACTAACGAGACTAACTTGGGACGAACAAAGACAAACTTTAGTCTCATTCTAAGGTTTGTCTAAGTTCGTCCCAAGTTAGTGTATTTCTAAGGACGAACTTAGATGAACCTTAGAATGAGACTAACGAGACTAACTTGGGACGAACAAAGACAAACTTTAGGCTCATTCTAAGGTTTGTCTAAGTTCGTCCCAAGTTAGTCTATATCTAAGGACGAACTTAGATAAACCTTAGAATAAGAGTAACAAGACTAACTTGAGACGAACAAAGACAAACTTTAGACTCATTCTAAGTTTTTTCAAAGATCGTCCCAAGTTAGTCTATTTCTAAGGACGAACTTACACAAACCTTAGAATGAGACAAACGAGACTAACTTGGGACGAACAAAGACAAACTTTAGCCTCATTCTAAGGTTTGTCTAAGTTCGTCCGAAGTAAGTCTATTTCTAAGGACGAACTTAGATAAACCTTAGAATGAGACTAACGAGACTAACTTGGGACGAACAAAGACAAACATTAGTCTCATTCTAAGGTTTGTCTCAGTTCGTCCCAAGTTAGTCTAAGTTCATCCCAAGTTAGTCTTTTTCTAAGGACGAACTTAGACAAAACCTTAGAATAAGACTAACGAGACTAACTTGGGACGAACAAAGACAAACTTAAGTCTCATTCTAAAGTTTGTCTAAGTTCATCCCAAGTTGGTCTATTTCTAAGGACAAACTTAGATAAACCTTAGAATGAGACTAACGAGACTAACTTGGGACGAACAAAGATAAACTTTAGTCTCATTCTAAGGTTGTTCTATGTTTGTCCCAAGTTAGTCTAAGTTCGTCCCACGTTTGTCTATTTCTAAGGACGAACTTAGACAAACCCCTGAATGAGACTAACGAGACTAACTTGGGACGAACTTAGACTAACCTTAGAATGAGACTTACAAGACTAACTTGGGACAAACAAAGATAAACTTAAGTCTCATTCTAAGGTTTGTCTAAGTTCGTCCCAAGTTAGTATATTTCTAAGGACGAACTTAGATAAACCTTAGAATGAGACTAACGAGACTAACTTGGGACGAACAAAGACAAACTTTAGTCTCATTCTATGGTTTGTCTAAGTTCGTCCCAAGTTTTTCAAAGTTCGTCCAACTTAATCTATTTCTAAGGACGAACTTAGATAAACCTTAGAATGAGAGTAACGAGACTAACGTGAGACAAACAAAGACAAACTTTAGTCTCATTCTTAGGTTTCTCTAAGTTCGTCCCAAGTTTGTCAAAGTTCGTCCCAAGTTAGTCTATTTCTAAGGACAAACTTATACAAACCTTAGAATGATACTAACGAGACTAACTTGGGACGAACAAAGACAAAATTTAGTCTCATTCTAAGGTTTGTCTAAGTTCGTCCGAAGTTAGTCTATTTCTAAGGACGAACTCAGATAAACCTTAGAATGAGACTAAGCGAGTAACTTGGGACAAACAAAGACAAACTTTAGTCTCATTCCAAGGTTTGTCTAAGTTCGTCCCAAGTTAGTCTAAGTTCGTCCCAAGTTAGTCTCTTTCTAAGGACGAACTTAGACAAACCTTAGAATGAGACTAACGAGACTAACTTGGGACGAACAAAGACAAACTTTAGTCTCATTCTAAGGTTTGTCTAAGTTCGTCCCAGGTTTCGCAAAGTTCATCCCAAGTTAGTCTATTTCTAAGGACGAACTTAGATAAACCTTAGAATGAGACTAACGAGACTAACTTGGGACGAACAAATACAAACTTTAGTCTCATTCTAAGGTTTGTCTAAGTTCGTCCTAAGTTAGTCTAAGTTCGTCCCACGTTTTTCTCTTTCTTAGGACGAACTTAGACAAACCTTAGAATGAGACTAACGAGACTAACTTGGAAAGAACAAAGACAAACATTAGTCTCATTCTAAGGTTAGTCTAAGTTCGTCCCAAGTTAGTCTATTTCTGATGAGGACACACTAGCCTCACCTCGTCGGTCATCTACTATTACAAGTAATCCTATACAACTACAAGCTGATGCATCGACGAAAGAAGCTTTCAAAGGTCCAATGACTAGGAACCGAGCAAAACAAATTCAACATGAGATTCTCAAAAGTGGATGGACATAAAGAAGGGACACTTATGGAGGACTCATGCACGAAGAACAAAGGGAGAAGTCTAACATCATTTAGTGCAAGAAAGAAAGCAATAAAGGACTAGAATTGATGCTTTTCCCTTAGCACATCAAACCAAGCACAAATTGAAAGCATGGCTATTAATAGTATTGCACAAAGATCAATCATGGGCACTTATGGCTGAACAAGGATCAAAGGAGAATGCACAAGACTCCATGGTGGCTGCTCATTGCTCAAAAGAGGCTACTCAAGATCCCATGGTGGCTGCACAAGTCCACAACACATGCATTTACTTTTATTTCTTAGTATTAATCCTCATCTACATGTATTTTGAAAACACATTCAGATTTTGAAAATTTTATTCATCAACATTTCAGATTTAGCTATTGCTACATCTTTTTTTCAAGAGAGAGTTCTCTACCCCCTTGCTCTTGTAGTTTCCTTGTGAAATTGCATAAGCGGTCGTTCGACGGCAACCAAATTGTGCTTCCAACTTCGTGCGTGGTTGTGTGGTTTGGAAACTTAGAGTGTGGTTAGGCAATTACTCGTTGCAGGTCATTGCACAAGCAGTGGTTGGCTTCAAGAGTCGTCGGGTTGCACTACCTATCCTCCTCCATCAAATCCTACATCGTGAAGTCCCGCTTCCGCCCCGTATCATTTGGTAATCAGAGCCATTGTTACATTGGTACCATCTATCCCTTTGTAGTTTTGTTGATTTCAATTCTGTCAAAAAAACAGCAAAAAAAAAGCAAAAAAAAAAGCAAAAAAAAAGCAAAAAAAAAGCAAAAAAAAAAAGCAAAAAAAAAAGTTGCTGAATTTGTAGGGATTTCATCTAGTCTATTGAGTAGTGCATCCAAAATCAGCCATTGTTTGTGTGATTCTCGACTTGTATGCGCTTGATTGTTCACTCTTTTAGACCAACCATCATCACCGAAGTAAAACACAAATCTGCACTCACTTGGAATCTTCACGAGCTTCGGTTGGTAAGAGAAAGTGAGGTTTGAGGTTCTTTTTTTTTTCTTTCATACACATTTATCTTTAGTATAGAGTTTTCCACAGCTAATCATGGCAGGTGATGGAGATGAATATGAAATTGATGGCGCTGAACAACTCAATCAGCCCATCACACGTCTCCATTTCAATGCTTTACGTGATCATCTTCGTCAAGAGTTTCGGGCAAGCATTGAGTCATTGGAGGAAAAGCAAGATATAATATCTGAGGATCTTCAACAACTTATGGGTAATGTTAATCAACAACTAACCCAAAATCTTGCTGCTATGCAAGTTAATATAGTTGCTCAAGTTGTTCGAGAACTACGACAAGCCACGGGAGATGCAAGTGTGCATGGCGATGAGACTGAGAGGACTAATGGAGAGGTTGCTGCACCAATTGCTCAAGGAGGGCGAAACCATGTCGCCAACAACACAAACAACGTAGTTGCTGGTCGTGGGAATAATTTTAGAGATGCTCCATTCAATGGACGAGGACGAGGTCGTGGAAGAGGTAATATGAACCATGGTTACATTGATGATGAATTTGACAATGAGGATCGTGACATGTTTAGAAATGCTGGATTCCATCAACGTGGAAACTTTGTTCGTGATGAGGAAAGGTTTGGTAAGCTGAAATTTACTATGCCAAAGTTTGAAGGAGGATCTAATCCAGAAGCTTATCTTACATGGGAGTTGAAGGTTGATAAGATTTTCTGCATGCATAACTATTCCGAAGAGAAGAAGCTTGCCATGGCTTCATTGGAGTTTGAAGACTATGCGCTTATATGGTGGGAACAAGTCCAGCGACAACGAGAAGAAGGAGAAGGATTCCCTATTGCTACTTGGGCAGAAATGAAGCGTGAGATGAGGGCGAGATTCATTCCAAGACACTATAGAAGAGACATCTTTGACAAGCTTCAAAACTTGAGGCAAGGTAAACAATCTGTTGAGGAGTACCACAAGGAGATGGAGAAGGCTATTATACGTGCCGATATACAAGAAGATGAGGAGCAGTCCATGGCTCGATTCTTGTATGGGTTGAACACAAGTGTGAAACGGATTGTTGAGCTACAACCTTACCGAAATGTCATAGAGTTGGTGCATCTTGCTTCAAAGGCTGAACGACAATTGCAAGATGACTCAAAGCTGAACAAATCAACCTCATTCACTACTCGGACTACAACAAGTGGAAGTAAGTTTGTACCGCAATTTAATGTTGGTCGAGGCATCACCACTAACTCTGTAGGTGGCAATCGTTCCAACACTCGTAGTGGTGGAACTGAAACTTCAAGGGAGAAAGGCAAATCAGCGTCATCTAGTTCATCTTCCATTGGATCCACATCCAAGAGTAGAGATATTGAGTGTTTCAAGTGTAAGGGACGTGGTCATATGATCAAAGACTGCCCAAACAACCGTACTATGCTCGTCACTGAGGAGGGAGAGTATGAATCAGCAAGTGATTTGGAAGACGAAGTTGCTAATGATACTCTTGATGATGAAGAACACAATTATTGTGATTATGAGCAAGGTGCCTCACTTGTTGTTACCAAGGTGCTCAGCGTGCAAGTGAAAGATTCAGAGAATTGTCAACGGCACAACCTTTTCCAAACAAGAGCAAAAGTTCAAGACAAAGTTGCGAAGGTAATAATTGATGGAGGAAGTTGCCAAAACCTTGCACGTAAAGAGATGTGTGAAAAGCTTGAGCTGAAGTTGCTGCCACATCCTCACCCATACCATGTGCAATGGTTAAGTGATTGCGGAGAAATGAAGATTACACACAAGGTAAAAGTTCAGTTTAAGATTGGCGATTACATTGACACGGTTGAGTGTGATGTTCTACCCATGAAGGTGTGTCATTTACTATTGGGAAGGCCGTGGCAATATGATGTTTCAGCGCAACATTGTGGACGCACAAACCATTACACAATCAAGTGGAAAGGCAAGGATATGGTGCTCCGACCTATGACACCTCAACAAATTATGACTGATCATATGCAAAAAGCCAGCGAGGGAAACAAAGTGAGTGTGAGAGTTGGAGAGAAAAAACATACGAGCGGAAACCACAAAACAGTGAGTGAGTGTCCCAAAACAAACACGAGAGAGAAACAGAAAAGTGAGGGAGAGAATTTCGTCATGCTAGCCACCAAATCTGAGTTGAGAGATGTGAGGAATAACACCAGTCAAGTGATCTTTGTGCTGATGTACAAAGACACATTGGTATCGACTAACGACTTGACATCTCTTCCTAGTGCCTTTTCTCGTGTTTTGCAGGATTACAAGGATGTCTTTCCAGAGGAGGTTCCAGCGGGTTTACCTCCATTGCGTGGCATTGAACATCAAATTGATCTCATTCCAGGAGCTTCACTTCCAAACCGACCACCATACCGCACAAATCCCGAAGAGACAAAGGAGATACAAAGGCAGGTACAAGAACTTTTAAATAAAGGTTATGTACGTGAAAGTTTAAGTCCTTGTGCTGTCCCTGTTATTTTAGTTCCTAAGAAGGATGGTTCTTGGCGTGTGTGTGTTGATTGTAGGGCCATAAACAATATTACTGTTCGATATCGTCATCCTATTCCTAGGTTAGATGATATGCTTGATGAACTTAGTGGCTCTATGATATTCTCTAAGGTTGATTTGCGTAGTAGATATCATCAAATTCGGATGAAAGAGGGAGATGAATGGAAAACGGCATTCAAAACAAAATTTGGATTGTATGAGTGGTTAGTCATGCCGTGGATTAACTAATGCACCTAGTACTTTCATGAGGTTAATGAATCATGTCTTGAGAGCTTACATTGGGAGATTTGTTGTTGTTTACTTTGATGACATCTTGATATACAGCAAGTCTATATATGAGCATATTGATCATATCAAACTTGTGTTAGATGTTCTTAGGAGGGAACAGTTATATGCTAACATGGACAAGTGCTCATTTTGCACGAAGAAGGTTGTTTTTCTTGGCTATGTCGTTTCAGGGCAAGGAATTGAGGTTGACGAATCAAAAGTTGAGGCAATCAAGAATTGGCCTACTCCTCTCAATATGAGTCAAGTAAGAAGTTTTCATGGTCTTGCTGGTTTCTATAGAAGGTTTGTTAAGGATTTTAGTACCATTGCTGCCCCATTGAATGAGTTAACAAAGAAGGGTGTTGTTTTCAAATGGGATGTGCCTCAAGAAAATGCTTTCAAAGAGCTTAAGAAACGATTAACGGAGTCACCGGTGCTTGTTCTTCCTGATTTTAACAAAACTTTTGAAATAGAGTGTGATGCTAGTGGAATAGGTATTGGTGGTATCTTAATGCAAGAAAGCAAACCGATAGCATATTTTAGTGAGAAATTGGGCGGTGCAAAGTTGAACTATTCAGTTTATGATAAGGAATTGTATGCTTTAGTTCGTGTGCTTGAAACTTGGCAACATTACTTATGGACTAAGGAGTTTGTCATTCATTCTGATCATGAAGCATTGAAACATCTTAAGGGTCAAGCTAAGCTCAATAGGAGGCATGCTAAATGGGTAGAATTCATTGAGACTTTCCCATATGTTGTGAGATATAAGAAGGGTAAAGAAAACATGGTTGCTGATGCTCTATCTCGTAGACATGTTTTGTTGAACCAATTAGAGGTAAAAGTGCTTGGACTTGAAAGTTTGAAAGCTTTGTATGTTGCTGATCCTTACTTTTCAGAACCATATGAAAGATGTCAAGATGGAAAAGGATGGGATAAGTATCATATGCATGATGGATTTCTTTTTAGAGCTAACAAACTTTGTGTTCCTGATTGTTCGGTTAGGCTTTTGTTATTGCAAGAATCACATGCAGGTGGTTTAATGGGTCATTTTGGCCGGGAGAAGACTTATGAGATGCTTGCTGATCATTTTTATTGGCCAAAGATGAGGAAGGATGTTGAAAGATTCGTGCAGCGATGCATTACATGTCACAAAGCTAAGTCAAAACTTAACCCTCACGGTTTATATACTCCTCTACCAGTTCCTAGTGTTCCTTGGGAAGATATTAGTATGGATTTTGTGTTAGGACTACCTAAAACTAAGAGGGGAAGGGATTCAGTTTTTGTTGTTGTTGATAGATTCTCGAAGATGGCACATTTCATTCCATGTCATAAGAGCGATGATGCTTCACATGTGGCTGATTTATTTTTCAGGGAGGTTGTGCGTCTGCATGGAGTACCAAGGACGATCGTATCTGATCGTGATGTGAAGTTTATGAGCTACTTTTGGAAGACATTATGGGGAAAGCTTGGGACCAAGCTATTGTTTTCAACAACTTGTCACCCACAAACTGATGGCCAAACGGAGGTGGTAAACCGTACCCTTTCAACGTTACTAAGGACTATGATCAAGAAGAACCTAAGGGAATGGGAAGAGTGCATGCCGCACATCGAGTTCGCTTACAATAGGGCAGTTCACTCTACCACAAGCATGTGCCCATTTGAGGCGGTTTATGGATTCAAACCCATTTCACCACTCGACTTGCTGCCACTTCCATTGCAAGAACGAAGTAATATGGAGGCCTTAAAGCGTGCTGCATATGTGAGAAGGATTCACGAGAAGACTAAGGAGCAGATTGAGAAAAAGGTAAAGTATTACGCACACAAGGCTAACAAGAACCGAAAGAAGGTAACGTTTGAACCCGGAGATCTAGTTTGGATACATCTACGTATAGAACGTTTTCCGGAGAAACGCAAGTCCAAACTCATGCCTCGTGGGGATGGACCATTCAAAGTGTTAGCAAAAATAAATGACAATGCCTACAAGATTGAACTTCCAGAAGACTATGCGGTGAGTCCCACTTTCAACGTGGCTGACTTGTCGCCTTACTTGGGTGAAGAAGAATCAGAGTCGAGGACGACTCTTTTTGAAGAGGGGGAGGATGATGAGGACACACTAGCCTCACCTCGTCGGTCATCTACTATTACAAGTAATCCTATACAACTACAAGCTGATGCATCGACGAAAGAAGCTTTCAAAGGTCCAATGACTAGGAACCGAGCAAAACAAATTCAACATGAGATTCTCAAAAGTGGATGGACATAAAGAAGGGACACTTATGGAGGACTCATGCACGAAGAACAAAGGGAGAAGTCTAACATCATTTAGTGCAAGAAAGAAAGCAATAAAGGACCAGAATTGATGCTTTTCCCTTAGCACATCAAACCAAGCACAAATTGAAAGCATGGCTATTAATAGTATTGCACAAAGATCAATCATGGGCACTTATGGCTGAACAAGGATCAAAGGAGAATGCACAAGACTCCATGGTGGCTGCTCATTGCTCAAAAGAGGCTACTCAAGATCCCATGGTGGCTGCACAAGTCCACAACACATGCATTTACTTTCATTTCTTAGTATTAATCCTCATCTACATGTATTTTGAAAACACATTCAGATTTTGAAAATTTTATTCATCAACATTTCAGATTTAGCTATTGCTACATCTTTTTTTCAAGAGAGAGTTCTCTACCCCCTTGCTCTTGTAGTTTCCTTGTGAGATTGCATAAGCGGTCGTTCGACGGCAACCAAATTGTGCTTCCAACTTCGTGCGTGGTTGTGTGGTTTGGAAACTTAGAGTGTGGTTAGGCAATTACTCGTTGCAGGTCATTGCACAAGCAGTGGTTGGCTTCAAGAGTCGTCGGGTTGCACTACCTATCCTCCTCCATCAAATCCTACATCGTGAAGTCCCGCTTCCGCCCCGTATCAATTTCTAAGGATGAACTTAGATAAACCTTAGAATGAGACTAAGAGACTAACTTGGGACGAACAAAGACAAACTTTAGTCTCTTTCTAAGGTTTGTCTAAGTACGTCCCAAGTTAGTCTAAGTTCATCCCAAGTTAGTCTCTTTCTAAGGACGAACTTAGACAAACCTTAGAATGAGACTAAAGAGACTAACTTGGGACGAACAAAGACAAAATTTAGTCTCATTCTAAGGTTTGTCTAAGTTCGTCCCAAGTTTCTCAAAGTTCATCCCAAGTTAGTCTATTTCTAAGGACGAACTTAGAGAAACCTTAGAATGAGAGTAACGAGACTAACTTGAGACGAACAAAGACAAACTTTTGTCTCATTCTAAGGTTTGTCAAAGTTCGTCCCAAGTTAGTCTATTACTTAGGACGAACTTACACAAACCTTAGAATGAGACTAACGAGACTAACTTGGGACGAACAAATACAAACTTTAGTCTCATTCTAAGGTTTGTCTAAGTTCGTCCCAAGTTAGTCTAAGTTCGTCCCACGTTTGTCTCTTTCTCAAGACAAACTTAGACAAACCTTAGAATAAGACTAACGGGACTAACTTTGGAAGAACAAAGACAAACATTAGTCTCATTCTAAGGTTTGTCTAAGTTCGTCCCAAGTTAGTCTATTTCTAAGGACAAACTTAGATAAACCTTAGAATGAGACTAAGAGACTAACTTGAGACGAACAAAGACAAACTTTAGTCTCTTTCAAAGGTTTGTCTAAGTACGTCCCAAGTTAGTCTAAGTTCGTCCCAAGTTAGTCTCTTTCTAAGGACGAACTTAAACAAACCTTAGAATGAGACTAACGAGACTAACTTGGGACGAACAAAGACAAACTTTAGTCTCATTCTAAGGTTTGTCTAAGTTCTTCCCAAGTTTGTCAAAGTTCGTCCCAAGTTTGTCTATTTCTAAGGACGAACTTAGATAAACCTTAGAATGAGAGTAACGAGACTAACTTCAGACGAAGAAAGAAAAACTTTAGTCTCATTCTATGGTTTGTCAAAGTTCGTCCCAATTAGTGTATTTCTAAGGACAAACTTATACAAACCTTAGAATGAGACAAACAAGACTAACTTGGGACGAACAAAGACAAACTTTAGTCTCATTCTAAGGTTTGTCTAAGTTCATCCCAAGTTAGTTTATTTCTAAGGACGAACTTAGATAAACCTTAGAATGAGACTAACTTGGGATGAACAAAGACAGACTTTAATCTCATTCTAAGGTTTGTCTCAGTTCGTCCCAAGTTAGTCTAAGTTCGTCCCACGTTTGTCTCTTTCTAAGGACGAACTTAGACAAACCTTAGAATGAGACTAACGAGACTAACTTGGGACGAACAAAGACAAACTTTAGTGTCTCATTCTAAGGTTTATCTAAATTCGTCTCAAGTTGTCTAAGTTCGTCCCACGTTTGTCTCTTTCTAAGGACGAACTTAGACAAACCTTAGAATGAAACTAACGAGACTAATTTGGCATGAACAAAGACAAACTTTAGTCTCATTCTTAGGTTTGTCTAAGTTCGTCCCAAGTTTGTCAAAATCCGTCCCAAGTTAGTCTATTTCTAAGGACGAACTTAGACAAACCTTAGAATGAGACTAACGAGACTAACTTGGGAAGAACAAAGACAACCATTAGTCTCATTCTAAGGTTAGTCTAAGTTCGTCCCAAGTTAGTCTATTTCTAAGGACAAACTTAAATAAACCTTAGAATGAGACTAAGAGACTAACTTGGGACGAACAAAGACAAACTTTAGTCTCATTCCAAGGTTTGTCAAAGTTCGTCCCAAGTTAGTCTATTTCTAAGGACGAACTTAGATGAACCTTAGAATGTGACTAACGAGACTAATTTGAGACGAACAAAGACAAACTTTAGACTCATTCTAAGTTTTTTCAAAGTTCGTCCCAAGTTAGTCTATTTCTAAGGATGAACTCACACAAACCTTAGAAAGAGACAAACGAGACTAACTTGGGACGAACAAAGACAAACTTTAGTCTCAATTTAAGGTTTGTCTAAGTTCATCCCAAGTACGTCTATTTCTAAGGACGAACTTAGATAGACCTTAGAAAGAGACTAACGAGACAAACTTGGGACGAACAAAGACAAACATTAGTCTCATTCTAAGGTTTGTCTCAGTTCGTCCCAAGTTAGTCTAAGTTCATCCCAAGTTAGTCTTTTTCTAAGGACGAACTTAGACAAAACCTTAGAATAAGACTAACGAGACTAACTTGGGACGAACAAAGACAAACTTTAGTCTCATTCTAAGGTTTGTCTAAGTTCGTCCCAAGTTAGTATATTTCGAAGGATGAACTTAGATAAACCTTAGAATGAGACTAACGAGACTAACTTGGGACGAACAAAGATAAACTTTAGTCTCATTCTAAGGTTGTTCTATGTTCGTCCCAAGTTAGTCTAAGTTTGTCCCACGTTTGTCTCTTTCTAAGGACGAACTTAGACAAACCCCTGAATGAGACTAACGAGACTAACTTGGGATGAACAAAGACAAACTTTAGTCTCATTCTAAGGTTTCTCTAAGTTCGTCCCAAGTTAGTCTAAGTTCGTGCCACGTTTGTCTCTTTCTAAGGACCAACTTAGACAAACCTAAGAATGAGACTAACGAGACTAATTTGGGACGAACAAAGACAAACTTTTGTCTCATTCTAAGGTTTGTCTAAGTTCATCCCAAGTTTGTCAAAGTTCATCCTAAGTTAGTCTATTTCAAAGGACGAACTTAGACAAACCTTAGAATGAGACTAACGAGACTAACTTGGGAAGAACAAAGACAAACATTAGTCTCATTCTAAGGTTAGTCTAAGTTCGTCCCAAGTTAGTCTATTTCTATGGATGAACTTAGATAAACCGTAGATTGAGACTAAGAGACTAACTTTGGACGAACAAAGATAAACTTTAGTTTCATTCTAAGGTTTGTCTAAGTTCATCCCAAGTTAGTCTATTTCTAAGGACAAACTTAGATAAACCTTCGAATGAGACTAACGAGACTAACTTGGGACGAACAAAGACAAACTTTAGTCTCATTCTAAGGTTTGTCTCAGTTCGTCCCAAATTAGTCTAAGTTCATCCCATGTTTGTCTCTTTCTAAGGACGAACTTAGAGAGACCTTAGAATGAGACTAACGAGACTAACTTGGGACGAACAAAGACAAACTTTAGTCTCATTCTAAGGTTTGTCTAAGTTCGTCCCAAGTTAGTCTAAGTTCGTCCCACGTTTGTCTCTTTCTAAGAACGAACTTAGACACACCTTAGAATGAAACTAACGAGACTTATTTGGGATGAACAAAGACAAATTTTAGTCACATTCTAAGGTTTGTCCAAGTTCGTCCCAAGTTAGTCTATTTCTAAGGACGAACTTAGATAAACCTTAGAATGAGACTAAGAGACTAACTTGGGACGAACAAAGAAAAAATTTAGTCTCATTCTAAGGTTTGTCTAAGTTCGTCCCAAGTTAGTCTAAGTTGGTCCCAAGTTAGTCTCTTCCTAAGGACGTAGTCTAAGTTCGTCCCAAGTTAGTCTCTTCCTAAGGACGAACTTAGACAAACCTTAGAATGAGACTAACGAGACGAACTTGGGACAAACAAAGACAAACTTTAGTCTCATTCTAAGGTTGGTCTAAGTCCGTCCCAAGTTTATCAAAGTTTGTCCCAAGTTAGTCTATTTCTAAGGACGAACTTAGATAAACCTTAGAATGAGAGTAACGAGACTAACTTGAGACGAAGAAAGAAAAACTTTAG
This sequence comes from Rhodiola kirilowii, assembly GCA_033675215.1. Classification (NCBI taxonomy): domain Eukaryota; kingdom Viridiplantae; phylum Streptophyta; class Magnoliopsida; order Saxifragales; family Crassulaceae; genus Rhodiola; species Rhodiola kirilowii. Next base: position 24,505 of record JAUCNB010000074.1, read on the forward strand.
TCTCATTCTAAGGTTTGTCAAAGTTCGTCCCAATTAGTGTATTTCTAAGGACGAACTTATACAAACCTTAGAATGAGACTAACAAGACTAACTTGGGACGAACAAAGACAAACTTTAGTCTCATTCTAAGGTTTGTCTAAGTTCATCCCAAGTTAGTTTATTTCTAAGGACGAACCTAGATAAACCTTAGAATGAGACTAACTTGGGATGAACAAAGACAAACTTTAATCTCATTCTAAGGTTTGTCACAGTTCATCCCAAGTTACTCTAAGTTCGTCCCACGTTTGTCTCTTTCTAAGGACGAACTTAGACAAACCTTAGAATGACACTAACGAGACTAACTTGGGACGAACAAAGACAAACTTTAGTCTCATTCTAAGGTTTGTCTAAATTCGTCTCAAGTTAGTCTAAGTTCGTCCCAAGTTAGTCTCTTTCTAAGGATGAACTTAGACAAACCTTCGAATGACACTAACGAGACTAACTTGGGACGAACAAAGACAAACTTTAGTCTCATTCTAAGATTTGTCTAAGTTCGTCCCAAGTTAGTCTCTTTCTAAGGATGAACTTAGACAAACCTTAGAATGAGACTAACGAGACTAACTTGGGACGAACAAAGACAAACTTCAGTCTCATTCAAAGATTTGTCTAAGTTCATCCCAAGTTAGACTATTTCTAAGGACGAACCTATACAAACCTTAGAGTGAGATTAACGAGACTAACTTGGGACGAACTAAGACAAACTTTAGTCTCATTCTAAGGTTTGTCTAAGTTCGTCCCAAGTTAGTCTATTTCTAAGGACAAACTTAGATAAACCTTAGAATGAGACTAACGAGACTAAGTTGGGACGAACAAAGACAAACTTTAGTGTCATTCTAAGGTTTGTCTAAGTTCATCCCAAGTTAGTCTATGTTCGTCCCATGTTTGTCTCTTTCTAAGGATGAACTTAGACAAACCTTAGAATGAGCCTAAGGAGACTAACTTGGGACAAACAAAGACAAACTTTAGTCTTCTTCTAAGGTTTGCCTAAGTTCGTCCCAAGTTAGTCTATTTCTAAGGACGAACTTAGACAAACCTTAGAATGAGACTAACGAGGTTAACTTGGGAAGAACAAAGACAAACATTAGTCTCGTTCTAAGGTTAGTCGAAGTTCGTCCCAAGTTAGTCTATTTCTAAGAACAAACTTAGATAAACCTTAGAATGAGACTAACGAGACTAACTTTTGATGAACAAAGACAAACTTTAGTCTCATTCTAAGGTTTGTCTAAGAGCATCCCAAGTTAGTCTAAGTTCGTCCCACATTTGTCTCTTTCTAAGGATGAACTTAGACAAACCTTAGAATGAGACTAACGAGACTAACTTGGGACGAACAAAGACAAACTATAGTCTCATTCTAAGGTTTGTCTAAGTTCGTCCCAAGTTTGTCAAAGTTCGTCCCAAGTTAGTCTATTTCTAAGGATGAACATAGATAAACCTTAGAATGAGAGTAACGAGACTAACTTTAGACGAACAAAGATAAACTTTAGTCCCATTTTAAGGTTTGTCAATGTTCGTCCCAAGTTAGTCTATTTCTAAGGATGAACTTATACAAACCTTAGAATGAGACTAAAGAGACTAACTTGGGACGAACAAAGACAAACTTTAGTCTCATTCTAAGGTTTGTCTAAGTTCGTCCCAAGTTAGTCTATTTCTAAGGACGAACTTAGATAAACCTTTGAATGAGACTAATTTGGGACGAACAAAGACAAACTTTAGTCTCATTCTACGGTTTGTCTAAGTTCGTCCCAAGTTAGTCTAAGTTCGTCCCACGTTTGTCTCTTTCTAAGGATGAACTTAGACAAACCTTAGAATGAGACTAAGGAGACTAACTTGGGACGAACAAAAACAAAATTTAGTCTCATTCTAAGGTTTCCCTAAGTTCATCCAAGGTTTGTCAAAGTTTTTCCCAAGTTAGTCTATTTCTAAGGACGAACATAGACAAACCTTAGATTGAGACTAACGAGACTAACTTGGGAAGAATAGAGAAAAACATTAGTCTCATTCTAAGGTTAGTCTAAGTTCGTCTCAAGTTGGTCTATTTCTAAGAACAAACTTAGATAAACCTTAGAATGAGACTAAGAGACTAACTTGAGTCAAACAAAGACAAACTAACGTCTAATTCTAAGGTTTGTCAAAGTTCGTCCCAAGTTAGTCTATTTCTAAGGACGAACTTAGATAACCCATAGAATGAGAGTAACGAGACTTACTTGAGACGAATAAAGATAAACTTTAGACTCATTCTAAGGTTTGTCAAAGTTCGTCCCAAGTTAGTATATTTCTAAGGACGAACTTATACAAACCTTAGAATGAGACTAACGAGACTAACTTGGGACGAACAAAGACAAACTTTAGTCTCATTCTAAGGTTTGTCTAAGTTCGTCCCAAGTTAGTATATTTCTAAGGACGTACTTAGATGAACCTTAGAATGAGACTAACGAGACTAACTTGGGACGAACAAAGACAAACTTTAGGCTCATTCTAAGGTTTGTCTAAGTTCGTCCCAAGTTAGTCTATTTCTAAGGACGAACTTACACAAACCTTAGAATGAGACTAACAAGACTAACTTGGGACGAACAAAGACAAACTTTAGTCTAATTCTAAGGTTTGTCTAAGTTCGTCCCAAGTTAGTCTATTTCTAAGGACGAACTTAGATAAACCTTAGAATGAGACTAACGCGACTAACTTGGGACGAACAAAGACAAACTTTAGTCTAATTCTAAGGTTTGTCTAAGTTCGTCCCAAGTTAGTCTCTTTCTGAGGACGAACTTAGACAAACTTTAGAAGAAGACTAACGAGACTAACTTGGGACGAACAAAGACAAACTTTAGTCTCATTCTATGGTTTGTCTAAGTTCGTCCCAAGTTTGTCAAAGTTCATCCCAAGTTAGTCTATTTCTAAGGAAGAACTTAGATAAACCTTAGAATGAGAGTAACTAGACTAACTTGAGACGAACAAAGATAAACTTTAGTCTCATTCTAAGGTTTGTCAATGTTTGTCCCAAGTTAGTCTATTTCTAAGGAAGAACTTATACAAACCTTAGAATGAGACTAACGAGACTAGCTTGGGACGAACAAAGACAAACTTTAGTCTCATTTTATGGTTTGTCTAATTCGTCCCAAGTTTTTCAAAGTTCGTCCTAAGTTAGTCTATTTCTAAGGATGAACTTAGACAAACCTTAGAATGAGACTAACGAGACTACCTTGGGAAGAACAAAGTCAAACATTAGTCTCATTCTAAGGTTTGTCTAAGTTCGTCCCAAATTAGTCTATTTCTATGGACGAACTTAGATAAACCTCAGATTGAGACTAAGAGACTAACTTGGGACGAACAAAGATAAACTTTTGTCTCATTCTAAGGTTTGTCTAAGTTCATCCCAAGTTTGTCAAAGTTCATCCTAAGTTAGTCTATTTCTAAGGACGAACTTAGACAAACCTTAGAATGAGACTAACGAGACTAACTTGGGAAGAACAAAGACAAACATTAGTCTCATTCTAAGGTTAGTCTAAGTTTGTCCCAAGTTAGTCTATTTCTATGGACGAACTTAGATAAACCTTTGAATAAGACTAACGAGACTAACTTGGGACGAACAAAGACAAACTTTAGTCTCATTCTAAGGTTTGTCTCAGTTCGTCCCAAGTTAGTCTAAGTTCATCCCATGTTTGTCTCTTTCTAAGGACAAACTTAGAGAGACCTTAGAATGAGACAAACTTGGGACGAACAAAGACAAACTTTAGTCTCATTCTAAGGTTTGTCTAAGTTCGTCCCATGTTAGTCTAAGTTCGTCCCACGTTTGTCTCGTTCTAAGAACGAACTTAGACAAACCTTAGAATGAAACTAACGAGACTAATTTGGGACGAACAAAGACAAACTTTAGTCTCATTCTAAGGTTTGTCTAATTCGTCCCAAGTTAATCTATTTCTAAGGACGAACTTAGATAAACCTTAGAATGAGACTAAGAGACTAACTTGGGACGAACAAAGACAAAATTTAGTCTCATTCTAAGGTTTGTCTAAGTTCGTCCCAAGTTAGTCTAAGTTCGTCCCAAGTTAGTCTCTTCCTAAGGACGTAGTCTAAGTTCGTCCCAAGTTAGTCTCTTCCTAAGGACGAACTTAGACAAACCTTAGAATGAGACTAACGAGACTAACTTGGGACTAACAAAGACAAACTTTAGTCTCATTCTAAGGTTTGTCTAAGTTCGTCCCAAGTTTGTCAAAGTTCGTCCCAAGTTAGTCTATTTCTAAGGACGAACATAGATAAACCTTAGAATGAGAGTAACGAGACTAACTTGAGACGAAGAAAGAAAAACTTTAGTCTCATTCTAAGGTTTGTCAAAGTTCGTCCCAATTAGTGTATTTCTAAGGACGAACTTAGACAAACCCTAGAATGAGACTAACAAGACTAACTTGGGACGAACAAAGACAAACTTTAGTCTCATTCTATGGTTTATCTAAGTTCATCCCAAGTTAGTTTATTTCTAAGGACGAACTTAGACAAACCTTAGAATGACACTAACGAGACTAACTTGGGACGAACAAAGACAAACTTTAGTCTCATTCTAAGGTTTGTCTAAATTCGTCTCAAGTTAGTCTAAGTTCGTCCCACGTTTGTCTCTTTCTAAGGACGAACTTAAAAAAATCTTAGAATGAAACTAACGAGACTAATTTGGGATGAACAAAGACAAACTTTAGTCACATTCTTAGGTTTGTCTAAGTTCGTCCCAAGTTTGTCAAAGTTCGTCACAAGTTAGTCTATTTCTAAGGACGAACATAGACAAACCTTAGAATGAGACTAACGAGACTAACTTGGGAAGAACAAAGACAACCATTAGTCTCATTCTTAGGTTAGTCTAAGTTCGTCCCAATTTAGTCTATTTCTAAGGACGAACTTGATAAAGCTTAGAATGAGACTAAGAGACTAACTTGGGACGAACAAAGACAAACTTTAGTCTCATTCTAAGGTTTGTCTAAGTTCGTCCCAAGTTAGTCTCTTTCTAAGGATGAACTTAGATAAACCTTAGAATGAGACTAACGAGACTAACTTGGGACGAACAAAGACAAACTTCAGTCTCATTCTAAGATTTGTCTAAGTTCGTCCCAAGTTAGACTACTTCTAAGGACGAACCTATAGAAACCTTAGAATGAGATTAACGAGACTAACTTGGGACGAACTAAGACAAACTTTAGTCTCATTCTAAGGTTTGTCTAAGTTCGTCCCAAGTTAGTCTATTTCTAAGGACAAACTTAGATAAACCTTAGAATGAGACTAACGAGACTAACTTGGGACGAACAAAGACAAACTTTAGTGTCATTCTAAGGTTTGTCTAAGTTCATCCCAAGTTAGTCTAAGTTCATCCCATGTTTGTCTCTTTCTAAGGATGAACTTAGACAAACCTTAGAATGAGCCTAAGGAGACTAACTTGGGACAAACAAAGACAAACTTTAGTCTTCTTCTAAGGTTCGCCTAAGTTCGTCCCAAGTTTGTCAAAGTTCGTCCCAAGTTAGTCTATTTCTAAGGACGAACTTAGACAAACCTTAGAATGAGACTAACGAGGCTAACTTGGGAAGAACAAAGACAAACATTAGTCTCATTCTAAGGTTGGTCGAAGTTCGTCCCAAGTTAGTCTATTTCTAAGAACAAACTTGGATAAACCTTAGAATGAGACTAACGAGACTAACTTTTGATGAACAAAGACAAACTTTAGTCTCATTCTAAGGTTTGTCTAAGAGCATCCCAAGTTAGTTTAAATTCGTCCCACATTTGTCTCTTTCTAAGGATGAACTTAGACAAACCTTAGAATGAGACTAACGAGACTAACTTGGGATGAACAAAGACAAACTATAGTCTCATTCTAAGGTTTGTCTAAGTTCGTCCCAAGTTTGTCAAAGTTCGTCCCAAGTTAGTCTATTTCTAAGGTCTAACATAGATAAACCTTAGAATGAGAGTAACGAGACTAACTTGAGACGAACACAGATAAACTTTAGTCCCATTCTAAGGTTTGCCAATGTTCATCCCATGTTTGTCTCTTTCTAAGGACGAACTTAGACAGACCTTAGAATGAGACTAACGATACTAACTTGGGACGAACAAAGACAAACTTTAGTCTCATTCTAAGGTTTGTCTAAGTTCGTCCCAAGTTAGTCTATTTCTAAGGACGAACTTAGATAAACCTTAGAATGAGACTAACGAGACTAACTTGGGACGAACAAAGATAAACTTTAGTCTTATTCTAAGGTTGTTCTATGTTCGTCCCAAGTTAGTCTAATTTTGTCCCACGTTTGTCTCTTTCTATGGCCAAACTTAGACAAACCTTAGAATGAGACTAACGAGACTAACTTGGGATGAACAAAGACAAACTTTAGTCTCATTCTAAGGTTTCTCTAAGTTCGTCCCAAGTTAGTCTAAGTTCGTGCCACGTTTGTCTCTTTCTAAGGACGAACTTAGAGAAACCTAAGAATGAGACTAACGAGACTAATTTGGGACGAACAAAGAATAACTTTAGTCTCATTCTAAGGTTTGTCTAAGTTCATCCCAAGTTTGTTAAAGTTCATCCTAAGTTAGTCTATTTCTAAGGACGAACTTAGACAAACCTTAGAATGAGATTAACGAGACTAACTTGGGAAGAACAAAGACAAACATTAGTCTCATCCTAAGGTTAGTCTAAGTTCGTCCCAAGTTAGTCTATTTCTATGGATGAACTTAGATAAACCTTAGATTGAGACTAAGAGATTAACTCGGGATGAACAAACACAAACTTTAGTCTCATTCTAAGGTTTGTCTAAGTTCGTCCCAAGTTTGTCAAAGTTCATCCCAAGTTAGTCTATTTCTAAGGACGAACTTAGATAAACCTTAGACTGAGAGTAACGAGACTAACTTGAGACGAACAAAGACAAACTTTAGTCTCATTCTAAGGTTTGTCTAAGTTAGTCCCAAGTTAGTCTGTTTCTAAGGACGAACTTAGATAAACCTTAGAATGAGACTAAGAGACTAACTTGGGACGAACAAAGACAAAATTTAGTCTCATTCTAAGGTTTGTCTAAGTTCGTCCCAAGTTAGTATAAGTTTGACCCAAGTTAGTCTCTTTCTAACGACGAACTTAGACAAACCTTAGAATGAGACTAACGAGACTAACTTGGGACTAACAAAGACAAACTTTAGTTTCATTCTAAGGTTTGTCAAAGTTCGTCCCAAGTTAGTCTATTTCTAAGGACGAACTTAGATAAACCTTAGAATGAGACTAACGAGACTAACTTGGGACGAACAAAGACAAACTTTAGTCTCATTCTAAGGTTTGTCCAAGTTCGTCCCAAGTTAGTCTCTTTCTGAGGATGAACTTAGACAAACTTTAGAAGGAGACTAACGAGACTAACTAGGGACGAACAAAGACAAACTTTAGTCTCATTCTACGGTTTGTCTAAGTTCGGCCCAAGTTTGTCAAAGTTCGTCCCAAGTTAGTCTATTTCTAAGGAAGAACTTAGATAAACCTTAGAATGAGAGTAACGAGACTAACTTGAGACGAACAAAGATATACTTTAGTTTCATTGTAAGGTTTGTCAATGTTTGTCCCAAGTTAGTCTATTTCTATGGAAGAACTTATACAAACTTTAGAATGAGACTTAAAAGACTAACTTGGGACGAATAAAGATAAACTTTAGTCTCATTCTAAGGTTTGTCTAAGTTCGTCGCAAGTTAGTATATTTCTAAGGACGAACTTAGATAAACCTTAGAATGAGACTAACGAGACTAACTTGGGACGAACAAAGACAAACTTTAGTCTCATTCTATGGTTTGTCTAAGTTCGTCCCAAGTTTTTCAAAGTTCGTCCAACTTAGTCTATTTCTAAGGACGAACTTAGATAAACCTTAGAATGAGAGTAACGAGACTAACGTGAGACGAACAAAGACAAACTTTAGTCTCATTCTAAGGTTTCTCTAAGTTCGTCCCAAGTTTGTCAAAGTTCGTCCCAAGTTAGTCTATTTCTAAGGACAAACTTATACAAACCTTAGAATGAGACTAACGAGACTAACTTGGGACGAACAAAGACAATATTTAGTCTCATTCTAAGGTTTGTCTAAGTTCGTCCGAAGTTAGTCTATTTCTAAGGACGAACTTAGATAAACCTTAGAATGAGACTAAGAGAGTAACTTGGGACGAACAAAGACAAACTTTAGTCTCGATCCAAGGTTTGTCTAAGTTTGTCCCAAGTTAGTCTAAGTTCGTCCCAAGTTAGTCTCTTTCTAAGGACGAACTTAGACAAACCTTAGAATGAGACTAACGAGACTAACTTGAGACGAACAAAGACAAACTTTAGTCTCATTCTAAGGTTTGTCTAAGTTCGTCCCAAGTTTCTCAAAGTTCATCCCAAGTTAGTCTATTTCTAAGGACGAATTTAGATAAACCTTAGAATGAGAGTAACGAGACAAACTTGAGACGAACAAGGACCAACTTTTGTCTCATTCTAAGGTTTGTCAAAGTTCGTCCCAAGTTAGTCTATTACTATGGACGAACTTACACAAACCTTAAAATGAGACTAACGAGACTAACTTGGGACGAACAAATACAAACTTTAGTCTCATTCTAAGGTTTGTCTAAGTTCGTCCCAAGTTAGTCTAAGTTCGTCCCACGTTTGTCTCTTTCCCAGGACAAAGTTAGACAAACCTTAGAATGAGACTAACGAGACTAACTTGGGAAGAACAAAGACAAACATTAGTCTCATTCTAAGGTTAGTCTAAGTTCGTCCCAAGTTAGTCTATTTCTAAGGACGAACTTAGATAAACCTTAGAATGAGACTAAGAGACTAACTTGGGACGAACAAAGACAAACTTTAGTCTCTTTCAAATGTTTGTCTAAGTACGTCCCAAGTTAGTCCAAGTTCGTCCCAGGTTAGTCCAAGTTCGTCCCAAGTTAGTCTCTTTCTAAGGACGAACTTAGACAAACCTTAGAATGAGACTAACGAGACTCATTCTAAGGTTTGTCTAAGTTCGTCCCAAGTTTCTCAAAGTTCATACCAAGTTAGTCTATTTCTAAGGATGAAACTTAGATAAACCTTAGAATGAGACTAACGAGACTAACTTGGGATGAACAAATACAAACTTTATTCTCATTCTAAGGTTTGTCTAAGTTCGTCCCAAGTTAGTCTAAGTTCGTCCCACATTTGTCTCTTTCTCAGGACGAACTTAGACAAACCTTAGAATAAGACTAACGAGACTAACTTTGGAAGAACCAAGACAAACATTAGTCTCATTCTAAGGTTAGTCTAAGTTCATCCCAAGTTAGTCTATTTCTAAAGACGAACTTAGATAAACCATAGAATGAGACTAAGAGACTAACTTGGGACGGACAAAGACAAAATTTAGTCTCTTTCTAAGGTTTGTCTAAGTTCGTCCCAAGTAAGACTCTTTCTGAGGAAGAACTTAGACAAACTTTAGAAGGAGACTAACGAGACTAACTTGGGATGAACAAAGACAAACTTTAGTCTCATTCTAAGGTTTGTCTAAGTACGTCCCAAGTTTGCCAAAGTTCATCCCAAGTTAGTATATTTCTAAGGAAGAACTTAGATAAACCTTAGAATGAGAGTAACGAGACTAACTTGAGACGAACAAAGATAAACTTTAGTCTCATTCTAAGGTTTGTCAATGTTTGTCCCAAGTTAGTCTATTTCTAAGGAAGAACTTATACAAACCTTAGAATGAGACTTACAAGACTAACTTGGGACGAACAAAGATAAACTTTAGTCTCATTCTAAGGTTTGTCTAAGTTCGTCGCAAGTTAGTATATTTCTAAGGACGAACTTAGATAAACCTTAGAATGAGACTAACGAGACTAACTTGGGAAGAACAAAGACAAACTTTAGTCTCATTCTAAGGTTTGTCTAAGTTCGTCCCAAGTTTCTCAAAGTTCATCCCAAGTTAGTCTATTTCTAAATACGAACTTAGATAAACCTTAGAATGAGAGTAACGAGAGTAACTTGAGACGAACAAAGACAAACTTTTGTCTCATTCTAAGGTTTGTCAAAGTTCGTCCCAAGTAAGTCTATTACTAAGGACGAACTTACACAAACCTTAGAATGAGACTAACGAGACTAACTTGGGACGAACAAATACAAACTTTAGTCTCATTCTAAGGTTTGTCTAAGTTCGTCCCAAGTTAGTCTAAGTTCGTCCCACGTTTGTCTCTTTCTCAGGACGAACTTAGACAAACCTTAGAATGAGACTAACGAGACTAACTTGGGAAGAACAAAGACAAACATTAGTCTCATTCTAAGGTTTGTCTAAGTTCGTCCCAAGTTAGTCTATTTCTATGGACGAACTTAGATAAACCTTAGAATGAGACTAAGAGACTAATTGGGACGAACAAAGACAAACTTTAGTCTCATTCTATGGTTTGTCTAAGTTCGTCCCAAGTTTCTCAAAGTTCATCCCAAGTTAGTCTATTTCAAAGGACGAACTTAGATAAACCTTAGAATGAGAGTAACGAGACTAACTTGAGACGAACAAAGACAAACTTTTGTCTCATTCTAGAGTTTGTCAAAGTTCGTCCCAAGTTAGTATATTACTAAGGACGAACTTACACATACCTTAGAATGAGACTAACGAGACTAACTTGGGACGAACAAATACAAACTTTAGTCTCATTCTATGGTTTGTCTAAGTTCGTCCCAAGTTTCTCAAAGTTCATCCCAAGTTAGTCTATTTCTAAGGACGAACTTAGATAAATCTTAGAATTAGAGTAACGAGACTAACTTGAGACGAACAAAGACAAACTTTTGTCTCATTCTAGAGTTTGTCAAAGTTCGTCCCAAGTTTGTCTATTACTAAGGACGAACTTACCCAAACCTTAGAATGAGACTAACGAGACTCACTTGGGACGAACAAATACAAACTTTAGTCTCATTCTAAGGTATGTCTAAGTTCGTCCCAAGTTAGTCTAAGTTCGTCCCACGTTTGTCTCTTTCCCAGGACAAAGTTAGACAAACCTTAGAATGAGACTAACGAGACTAACTTGGGAAGAACAAAGACAAACATTAGTCTCATTCTAAGGTTTGTCTAAGTTCGTCCCAAGTTAGTCTATTTCTATGGACGAAGTTAGATAAACCTTAGAATGAGACTAAGAGACTAATTGGGACGAACAAAGACAAACTTTAGTCTCATTCTATGGTTTGTCTAAGTTCGTCCCAAGTTTCTCAAAGTTCATCCCAAGTTAGTCTATTTCAAAGGACGAACTTAGATAAACCTTAGAATGAGAGTAACGAGACTAACTTGAGACGAACAAAGACAAACTTTTGTCTCATTCTAGAGTTTGTCAAAGTTCGTCCCAAGTTAGTCTATTACTAAGGATGAACTTACACATACCTTAGAATGAGACTAACGAGACTAACTTGGGACGAACAAATACAAACTTTAGTCTCATTCTATGGTTTGTCTAAGTTCGTCCCAAGTTTCTCAAAGTTCATCCCAAGTTAGTCTATTTCTAAGGACGAACTTAGATAAATCTTAGAATGAGAGTAACGAGACTAACTTGAGACGAACAAAGACAAACTTTTGTCTCATTCTAGAGTTTGTCAAAGTTCGTCCCAAGTTTGTCTATTACTAAGGACGAACTTACCCAAACCTTAGAATGAGACTAACGAGACTCACTTGGGACGAACAAATACAAACTTTAGTCTCATTCTAAGGTTTGTCTAAGTACGTCCCAAGTTTGTCAAAGTTCATCCCAAGTTATTATATTTCTAAGGAAGAACTTAGATAAACCTTAGAATGAGAGTAACGAGACTAACTTGAGACGAACAAAGATAAACTTTAGTCTCATTCTAAGGTTTGTCAATGTTTGTCCCAAGTTAGTCTATTTCTAAGGAGGAACTTATACAAACCTTAGAATGAGACTTACAAGACTAACTTGGGACGAACAAAGATAAACTTTAGTCTCATTCTAAGGTTTGTCTAAGTTCGTCGCAAGTTAGTATATTTCTAAGGACGAACTTAGATAAACCTTAGAATGAGACTAACGAGACTAACTTGGGACGAACAAAGACAAACTTTAGTCTCATTCTAAGGTTTGTCTAAGTTCGTCCCAAGTTTCTCAAAGTTCATCCCAAGTTAGTCTATTTCTAAATACGAACTTAGATAAACCTTAGAATGAGAGTAACGAGAGTAACTTGAGACGAACAAAGACAAACTTTTGTCTCATTCTAAGGTTTGTCAAAGTTCATCCCATGTAAGTCTATTACTAAGAACGAACTTACACAAACCTTAGAATGAGACTAACGAGACTAACTTGGGACGAACAAATACAAACTTTAGTCTCATTCTAATGTTTGTCTAAGTTCGTCCCAAGTTAGTCTAAGTTCGTCCCACGTTTGTCTCTTTCTCAGGACGAACTTAGACAAACCTTAGAATGAGACTAACGAGACTAACTTGGGAAGAACAAAGACAAACATTAGTCTCATTCTAAGGTTTGTCTAAGTTCGTCCCAAGTTAGTCTATTTCTATGGACGAACTTAGATAAACCTTAGAATGAGACTAAGAGACTAATTGGGACGAACAAAGACAAACTTTAGTCTCATTCTATGGTTTGTCTAAGTTCGTCCCAAGTTTCTCAAAGTTCATCCCAAGTTAGTCTATTTCAAAGGACGAACTTAGATAAACCTTAGAATGAGAGTAACGAGACTAACTTGAGACGAACAAAGACAAACTTTTGTCTCATTCTAGAGTTTGTCAAAGTTCGTCCCAAGTTAGTCTATTACTAAGGACGAACTTACACATACCTTAGAATGAGACTAACGAGACTAACTTGGGACGAACAAATACAAACTTTAGTCTTATTCTATGGTTTGTCTAAGTTCGTCCCAAGTTTCTCAAAGTTCATCCCAAGTTAGTCTATTTCTAAGGACGAACTTAGATAAATCTTAGAATGAGAGTAACGAGACTAACTTGAGACGAACAAAGACAAACTTTTGTCTCATTCTAGAGTTTGTCAAAGTTCGTCCCAAGTTTGTCTATTACTAAGGACGAACTTACCCAAACCTTAGAATGAGACTAACGAGACTCACTTGGGACGAACAAATACAAACTTTAGTCTCATTCTAAGGTTTGTCTAAGTTCGTCCCAAGTTAGTCTAAGTTCGTCCCACGTTTGTCTCTTTCTCAGGACGAACTTAGACAAACCTTAGAATGAGACTAACGAGACTAACTTGGGAAGAACAAAGACAAACATTAGTCTCATTCTAAGGTTAGTCTAAGTTCATCCCAAGTTAGTCTCTTTCTAAGGACGAACTTAGACAAACCTTAGATTGAGACTAACGAGACTAACTTGGGACGAACAAAGACAAACTTTAGTCTCATTCTATGGTTTGTCTAAGTTCGTCCCAAGTTTCTCAAAGTTCATCCCAAGTTAGTCTATTTCTAAGGACGAACTTAGATAAACCTTAGAATGAGAGTAACAAACAAACTTGAGACGAACAAAGACAAACTTTTGTCTCATTCTAGAGTTTGTCAAAGTTCGTCCCAAGTTAGTCTATTACTAAGGACGAACTTACACATACCTTAGAATGAGACTAACGAGACTAACTTGGGACGAACAAATACAAACTTTAGTCTCATTCTATGGTTTGTCTAAGTTCGTCCCAAGTTTCTCAAAGTTCATCCCAAGTTAGTCTATTTCTAAGGACGAACTTAGATAAATCTTAGAATGAGAGTAACGAGACTAACTTGAGACGAACAAAGACAAACTTTTGTCTCATTCTTGAGTTTGTCAAAGTTCGTCCCAAGTTTGTCTATTACTAAGGACGAACTTACCCAAACCTTAGAATGAGACTAACGAGACTCACTTGGGACGAACAAATACAAACTTTAGTCTCATTCTAAGGTATGTCTAAGTTCGTCCCAAGTTAGTCTAAGTTCGTCCCACGTTTGTCTCTTTCCCAGGACAAAGTTAGACAAACCTTAGAATGAGACTAACGAGACTAACTTGGGAAGAACAAAGACAAACATTAGTCTCATTCTAAGGTTTGTCTAAGTTCGTCCCAAGTTAGTCTATTTCTATGGACGAAGTTAGATAAACCTTAGAATGAGACTAAGAGACTAATTGGGACGAACAAAGACAAACTTTAGTCTCATTCTATGGTTTGTCTAAGTTCGTCCCAAGTTTCTCAAAGTTCATCCCAAGTTAGTCTATTTCAAAGGACGAACTTAGATAAACCTTAGAATGAGAGTAACGAGACTAACTTGAGACGAACAAAGACAAACTTTTGTCTCATTCTAGAGTTTGTCAAAGTTCGTCCCAAGTTAGTCTATTACTAAGGACGAACTTACACATACCTTAGAATGAGACTAACGAGACTAACTTGGGACGAACAAATACAAACTTTAGTCTCATTCTATGGTTTGTCTAAGTTCGTCCCAAGTTTCTCAAAGTTCATCCCAAGTTAGTCTATTTCTAAGGACGAACTTAGATAAATCTTAGAATGAGAGTAACGAGACTAACTTGAGACGAACAAAGACAAACTTTTGTCTCATTCTAGAGTTTGTCAAAGTTCGTCCCAAGTTTGTCTATTACTAAGGACGAACTTACCCAAACCTTAGAATGAGACTAACGAGACTCACTTGGGACGAACAAATACAAACTTTAGTCTCATTCTAAGGTTTGTCTAAGTACGTCCCAAGTTTGTCAAAGTTCATCCCAAGTTATTATATTTCTAAGGAAGAACTTAGATAAACCTTAGAATGAGAGTAACGAGACTAACTTGAGACGAACAAAGATAAACTTTAGTCTCATTCTAAGGTTTGTCAATGTTTGTCCCAAGTTAGTCTATTTCTAAGAAAGAACTTATACAAACCTTAGAATGAGACTTACAAGACTAACTTGGGACGAACAAAGATAAACTTTAGTCTCATTCTAAGGTTTGTCTAAGTTCGTCGCAAGTTAGTATATTTCTAAGGACGAACTTAGATAAACCTTAGAATGAGACTAACGAGACTAACTTGGGACGAACAAAGACAAACTTTAGTCTCATTCTAAGGTTTGTCTAAGTTCGTCCCAAGTTTCTCAAAGTTCATCCCAAGTTAGTCTATTTCTAAATACGAACTTAGATAAACCTTAGAATGAGAGTAACGAGAGTAACTTGAGACGAACAAAGACAAACTTTTGTCTCATTCTAAGGTTTGTCAAAGTTCATCCCATGTAAGTCTATTACTAAGAACGAACTTACACAAACCTTAGAATGAGACTAACGAGACTAACTTGGGACGAACAAATACAAACTTTAGTCTCATTCTAATGTTTGTCTAAGTTCGTCCCAAGTTAGTCTAAGTTCGTCCCACGTTTGTCTCTTTCTCAGGACGAACTTAGACAAACCTTAGAATGAGACTAACGAGACTAACTTGGGGAGAACAAAGACAAACATTAGTCTCATTCTAAGGTTTGTCTAAGTTCGTCCCAAGTTAGTCTATTTCTATGGACGAACTTAGATAAACCTTAGAATGAGACTAAGAGACTAATTGGGACGAACAAAGACAAACTTTAGTCTCATTCTATGGTTTGTCTAAGTTCGTCCCAAGTTTCTCAAAGTTCATCCCAAGTTAGTCTATTTCAAAGGACGAACTTAGATAAACCTTAGAATGAGAGTAACGAGACTAACTTGAGACGAACAAAGACAAACTTTTGTCTCATTCTAGAGTTTGTCAAAGTTCGTCCCAAGTTAGTCTATTACTAAGGACGAACTTACACATACCTTAGAATGAGACTAACGAGACTAACTTGGGACGAACAAATACAAACTTTAGTCTTATTCTATGGTTTGTCTAAGTTCGTCCCAAGTTTCTCAAAGTTCATCCCAAGTTAGTCTATTTCTAAGGACGAACTTAGATAAATCTTAGAATGAGAGTAACGAGACTAACTTGAGACGAACAAAGACAAACTTTTGTCTCATTCTAGAGTTTGTCAAAGTTCGTCCCAAGTTTGTCTATTACTAAGGACGAACTTACCCAAACCTTAGAATGAGACTAACGAGACTCACTTGGGACGAACAAATACAAACTTTAGTCTCATTCTAAGGTTTGTCTAAGTTCGTCCCAAGTTAGTCTAAGTTCGTCCCACGTTTGTCTCTTTCTCAGGACGAACTTAGACAAACCTTAGAATGAGACTAACGAGACTAACTTGGGAAGAACAAAGACAAACATTAGTCTCATTCTAAGGTTAGTCTAAGTTCATCCCAAGTTAGTCTCTTTCTAAGGACGAACTTAGACAAACCTTAGATTGAGACTAACGAGACTAACTTGGGACGAACAAAGACAAACTTTAGTCTCATTCTATGGTTTGTCTAAGTTCGTCCCAAGTTTCTCAAAGTTCATCCCAAGTTAGTCTATTTCTAAGGACGAACTTAGATAAACCTTAGAATGAGAGTAACAAACAAACTTGAGACGAACAAAGACAAACTTTTGTCTCATTCTAGAGTTTGTCAAAGTTCGTCCCAAGTTAGTCTATTACTAAGGACGAACTTACACAAACCTTAGAATGAGACTAACGAGACTAACTTGGGACGAACAAATACAAACTTTAGTCTCATTCTAAGGTTTGTCTAAGTTCGTCCCAAGTTAGTCTAAGTTCGTCCCACGTTTGTCTCTTTCTCAGGACGAACTTAGACAAACCTTAGAATAAGACTAACGAGACCAACTTCGGAAGAACAAAGACAAACATTAGTCTCATTCTAAGGTTAGTCTATGTTCGTCCCAAGTTAGTCTATTTCTAAGGACGAACTTAGATAAACCTTAGAATGAGACTAAGAGACTAACTTGGGACGAACAAAGACAAACTTTAGTCTCATTCTAAGGGTTGTCTAAGTACGTCCCAAGTTTGTCAAAGTTCGTCCCAAGTTAGTCTATTTCTAAGGAAGAACTTAGATAAACTTTAGAATGAGAGTAACGAGACTAACTTGAGACGAACAAAGATAAACTTTAGTCTCATTCTAAGGTTTGTCAATGTTTGTCCCAAGTTAGTCTATTTCTAAGGAAGAACTTATACAAACCTTAGAATGAGACTTACAAGACTAACTTGGGACAAACAAAGATAACCTTTAGTCTCATTCTAAGGTTTGTCTAAGTTCGTCGCAAGTTAGTATATTTCTAAGTACGAACTTAGATAAACATTAGAATGAGACTAACGAGACTAACTTGGGACGAACAAAGACAAACTTTAGTCTCATTCTATGGTTTGTCTAAGTTCGTCCCAAGTTTTTCAAAGTTCGTCCAACTTAGTCTATTTCTAAGGACGAACTTAGATAAACCTTTGAATGAGAGTAACGAGACTAACGTGAGACGAACAAAGACAAACTTTAGTCTCATTCTAAGGTTTCTCTAAGTTCGTCCCAAGTTTGTCAAAGTTCGTCCCAAGTTAGTCTATTTCTAAGGACATACTTATACAAACCTTAGAATGAGACTAACGAGACTAACTTGGGACGAACAAAGACAAACTTTAGTCTCATTCTAAGGTTTGTCTAAGTTCGTCCGAAGTTAGTCTAAGTTCATCCCAAGTTAGTCTCTTTCTAAGGACGAACCTAGACAAACCTTAGAATGAGACTAACGAGACTAACTTGGGACGAACAAAGAAAAACTTTAGTCTCATTCTAAGGTTTGTCTAAGTTCGTCCCAAGTTTCTCAAAGTTCATCCCAAGTTAGTCTATTTCTAAGGACGAACTTAGATAAACCTTAGAATGAGAGTAACGAGACTAACTTGAGACGAACAAAGACAAACTTTTGTCTCATTCTAAGGTTTCTCAAAGTTCGTCCCAAGTAAGTCTATTACTAAGGACGAACTTACACAAACCTTAGAATGAGACTAACGAGACTAACTTGGGACCAACAAATACAAACTTTAGTCTCATTCTAAGGTTTGTCTAAGTTCGTCCCAAGTTAGACTAAGTTCGTCCCACGTTTGTCTCTTTCTCAGGACGAACTTAGACAAACCTTAGAATGAGACTAACGAGACTAACTTGGGAAGAACAAAGACAAACATTAGTCTCATTCTAAGGTTTGTCTAAGTTCGTCCCAAGTTAGTCTATTTCTATGGACGAACTTAGATAAACCTTAGAATGAGACTAAGAGACTAACTTAGGGCGAACAAAGACAAACTTTAGTCTCATTCTATGGTTTGTCTAAGTTCGTCCCAAGTTTCTCAAAGTTCATCACAAGTTAGTCTATTTCAAAGGACGAACTTAGATAAACCTTAGAATGAGAGTAACGAGACTAACTTGAGACGAACAAAGATAAACTTTTGTCTCATTCTAGAGTTTGTCAAAGTTCGTCCCAAGTAAGTCTATTACTAAGGACGAACTTACACATACCTTAGAATGAGACTAACGAGACTAACTTGGGACGAACAAATACAAACTTTAGTCTCATTCTATGGTTTGTCTAAGTTCGTCCCAAGTTTCTCAAAGTTCATCCCAAGTTAGTCTATTTCTAAGGACGAACTTAGATAAACCTTAGAATGAGAGTAACGAGACTAACTTGAGACGAACAAAGACAAACTTTTGTCTCATTCTAGAGTTTGTCAAAGTTCGTCCCAAGTTAGTCTATTACTAAGGACAAACTTACACAAACCTTAGAATGAGACTAACGAGACTAACTTGGGACGAACAAATACAAACTTTTGTCTCATTCTAAGGTTTGTCTAAGTTCGTCCCAAGTTAGTCTAAGTTCGTCCCACGTTTGTCTCTTTCTCAGGACGAACTTAGACAAACCTTAGAATGAGACTAACGAGACTAACTTGGGAAGAACAAAGACAACCATTAGTCTCATTCTAAGGTTAGTCTAAGTTCGTCCCAAGTAAGTCTCTTTCTAAGGACGAACTTAGACAAACCTTAGAATGAGACTAACGAGACTAACTTGGGATGAACAAAGACAAACTTTAGTCTCATTCTATGGTTTGTCTAAGTTCGTCCCAAGTTTCTCAAAGTTCATCCCAAGTTAGTCTATTTCTAAGGACGAACTTAGATAAACCTTAGAATGAGAGTAACGAGACTAACTTGAGACGAACAAAGACAAACTTTTGTCTCATTCTAGAGTTTGTCAAAGTTCGTCCCAAGTTAGTCTATTACTAAGGACGAACTTACACAAACCTTAGAATGAGACTAACGAGACTAACTTGGGACGAACAAATACAAACTTTAGTCTCATTCTAAGGTTTGTCTAAGTTCATCCCAAGTTAGTCTAAGTTCGTCCCACGTTTGTCTCTTTCTCAGGACGAACTTAGACAAACCTTAGAATAAGACTAACGAGACTAACTTCAAAAGAACAAAGAAAAACATTAGTCTCATTCTAAGGTTAGTCTATGTTTGTCCCAAGTTTGTCTATTTCTAAGGACGAACTTAGATAAACCTTAGAATGAGACTAAGAGACTAACTTGGGAGGAACAAAGACAAACTTTAGTCTCATTCTAAGGGTTGTCTAAGTACGTCCGAAGTTTGTCAAAGTTCGTCCCAAGTTAGTCAATTTCTAAGGAAGAACTTAGATAAACTTTAGAATGAGAGTAACGAGACTAACTTGAGACGAACAAAGATAAACTTTAGTCTCATTCTAAGGTTTGTCAATGTTTGTCCCAAGTTAGTCTATTTCTAAGGAAGAACTTATACAAACCTTAGAATGAGACTTACAAGACTAACTTGGGACAAACAAAGATAACCTTTAGTCTCATTCTATGGTTTGTCTAAGTTCGTCGCAAGTTAGTATATTTCTAAGTACGAACTTAGATAAACATTAGAATGAGACTAACGAGACTAACTTGGGACGAACAAAGACAAACTTTAGTCTCATTCTATGGTTTGTCTAAGTTCGTCCCAAGTTTTTCAAAGTTCGTCCAACTTAGTCTATTTCTAAGGACGAACTTAGATAAACCTTTGAATGAGAGTAACGAGACTAACGTGAGACGAACAAAGACAAACTTTAGTCTCATTCTAAGGTTTCTCTAAGTTCGTCCCAAGTTTGTCAAAGTTCGTCCCAAGTTAGTCTATTTCTAAGGACAAACTTATACAAACCTTAGAATGAGACTAACGAGACTAACTTGGGACGAACAAAGACAAACTTTAGTCTCATTCTAAGGTTTGTCTAAGTTCGTCCGAAGTGAGTCTAAGTTCATCCCAATTTTGTCTCTTTCTAAGGACGAACCTAGACAAACCTTAGAATGAGACTAAGGAGACTAACTTGGGACGAACAAAGACAAACTTTAGTCTCATTCTAAGGTTTGTCTAAGTTCGTCCCAAGTTTCTCAAAGTTCATCCCAAGTTAGTCTATTTCTAAGGACGAACTTAGATAAACCTTAGAATGAGAGTAACGAGACTAACTTGAGACGAACAAGGACAAACTTTTGTCTCATTCTAAGGTTTGTCAAAGTTCGTCCCAAGTAAGTCTATTACTAAGGACGAACTTACACAAACCATAGAATGAGACTAACGAGACTAACTTGGGATGAACAAATACAAACTTTAGTCTCATTCTAAGGTTTGTCTAAGTTCGTCCCAAGTTAGTCTAAGTTCGTCCCACGTTTGTCTCTTTCTCAGGACGAACTTAGACAAACCTTAGAATGAGACTAACGAGACTAACTTGGGAAGAACAAAGACAAACATTTGTCTCATTCTAAGGTTTGTCTAAGTTCGTCCCAAGTTAGTCTATTTCTATGGATGAACTTAGATAAACCTTAGAATGAGACTAAGAGACTAACTTGGGACGAACAAAGACAAACTTTAGTCTCATTCTATGGTTTGTCTAAGTTCGTCCCAAGTTTCTCAAAGTTCATCCCAAGTTAGTCTATTTCAAAGGACGAACTTAGATAAACCTTAGAATGAGAGTAACGAGACTAACTTGAGACGAACAAAGACAAACTTTCGTCTCATTCTAGAGTTTGTCAAAGTTCGTCCCAAGTTAGTCTATTACTAAGGATGAACTTACACATACCTTAGAATGAGACTAACGAGACTAACTTGGGACGAACAAATACAAACTTTAGTCTCATTCTATGGTTTGTCTAAGTTCGTCCCAAGTTTCTCAAAGTTCATCCCAAGTTAGTCTATTTCTAAGGACGAACTTAGATAAACCTTAGAATGAGAGTAACGAGACTAACTTGAGACGAACAAAGACAAACTTTTGTCTCATTCTAGAGTTTGTCAAAGTTCGTCCCAAGTTAGTCTATTACTAAGGACGAACTTACACAAACCTTAGAATGGACTAACGAGACTAACTTGGGACGAACAAATACAAACTTTAGTCTCATTCTACGGTTTGTCTAAGTTCGTCCCAAGTTAGTCTAAGTTCGTCCCACGTTTGTCTCTTTCTCAGGACGAACTTAGACAAACCTTAGAATGAGGCTAATGAGTCTAACTTGGGAAGAACAAAGACAAAAATTAGTCTCATTCTAAGGTTAGTCTAAGTTCGTCCCAAGTTAGTCTCTTTCTAAGGACGAACTTAGACAAACCTTAGAATGAGACTAACGAGACTAACTTGGGACGAACAAAGACAAACTTTAGTCTCATTCTATGGTTTGTCTAAGTTCGTCCCAAGTTTCTCAAAGTTCATCCCAAGTTAGTCTATTTCTAAGGACGAACTTAGATAAACCTTAGAATGAGAGTAACGAGACTAACTTGAGACGAACAAAGACAAACTTTTGTCTCATTCTAGAGTTTGTCAAAGTTCGTCCCAAGTTAGTCTATTACTAAGGACGATCTTACACAAACCTTAGAATGAGACTAACGAGACTAACTTGGGACGAACAAATACAAACTTTAGTCTCATTCTAAGGTTTGTCTAAGTTCGTCCCAAGTTAGTCTATGTTCGTCCCACGTTTGTCTCTTTCTCAGGACGAACTTAGACAAACCTTAGAATAAGACTAACGAGACTAACTTCGGAAGAACAAAGACAAACATTAGTCTCATTCTAAGGTTAGTCTATGTTCGTCCCAAGTTAGTCCATTTCTAAGGATGAACTTAGATAAACCTTAGAATGAGACTAAGAGACTAACTTGGGACGAACAAAGACAAACTTTAGTCTCATTCTAAGGTTTGTCAATGTTTGTCCCAAGTTAGTCTATTTCTAAGGAAGAACTTATACAAACCTTAGAATGAGACTTACAAGACTAACTTGGGACAAACAAAGATAACCTTTAGTCTCATTCTATGGTTTGTCTAAGTTCGTCGCAAGTTAGTATATTTCTTAAGTACGAACTTAGATAAACATTAGAATGAGACTAACGAGACTAACTTGGGACGAACAAAGACAAACTTTAGTCTCATTCTATGGTTTGTCTAAGTTCGTCCCAAGTTTTTCAAAGTTCGTCCAACTTAGTCTATTTTTAAGGACGAACTTAGATAAACCTTTGAATGAGAGTAACGAGACTAACGTGAGACGAACAAAGACAAACTTTAGTCTCATTCTAAGGTTTCTCTAAGTTCGTCCCAAGTTTGTCAAAGTTCGTCCCAAGTTAGTCTATTTCTAAGGACAAACTTATACAAACCTTAGAATGAGACTAACGAGACTAACTTGGGACGAACAAAGACAAACTTTAGTCTCATTCTAAGGTTTGTCTAAGTTCGTCCGAAGTTAATCTATTTCTAAGGACGAACTTAGATAAACCTTAGAATGAGACTAAGAGAGTAACTTGGGACGAACAAAGACAAACTTTAGTCTCATTCCGAGGTTTGTCCAAGTTCGTCCCAAGTTAGTCTAAGTTGGTCCCAAGTTAGTCTCTTTCTAAGGACGAACTTAGACAAACCTTAGAATGAGACTAACGAGACTAACTTGGGACGAACAAAGACAAACTTTAGTCTCATTCTAAGGTTTGTCTAAGTTCGTCCCAAGTTTCTCAAAGTTCATCCCAAGTTAGTCTATTTCTAAGGACGAACTTAGATAAACCTTAGAATGAGAGTAACGAGACTAACTTGAGACGAAGAAAGACAAACTTTTGTCTCATTCTAAGGTTTGTCAAAGTTCGTCCCAAGTTAGTCTATTACTAAGGACGAACTTACACAAACCTTAGAATGAGACTAACGAGACTAACTAGGGACGAACAAATTAAAACTTTAGTCTCAATCTAAGGTTTGTCTAAGTTCGTCCCAAGTTAGTCTAAGTTCGTCCCACGTTTGTCTCTCTCTCTGGACGAACTTAGACAAACCTTAGAATAAGACTAACGAGACTAACTTCGGAAGAACAAAGAGAAACATTAGTCTCATTCTAAGGTTAGTCTAAGTTCGTCCAAGTTAGTCTATTTCTAAGGATGAACTTAGATAAACCTTAGAATGAGACTAAGAGACTAACTTGGGACGAACAAAGACAAACTTTAGTCTCTTTCAAAGGTTTGTCTAAGTACGTCCCTAGTTAGTCTAAGTTTGTCCCAAGTTAGTCTCTTTCTAAGGACGAACTTAGACAAACCTTAGTATGAGACTAACGAGACTAAGTTGGGACGAACAAAGATAAACTTTAGTCTCATTCTAAGGTTTGTCGAAGTTCGTCCCAAGTTTGTCAAAGTTCGTCCCAAGTTAGTCTATTTCTAAGGACGACTTAGATAAACCTTAGAATGAGACTAACTTGGGATGAACAAAGACAGACTTTAATCTCATTCTAAGGTTTGTCTCAGTTCGTCCCAAGTTAGTCTAAGTTCGTCCCACGTTTGTCTCTTTCTAAGGACGAACTTAGACAAACCTTAGAATGAGACTAACGAGACTAACTTGGGACGAACAAAGACAAACTTTAGTCTCATTCTAAGGGTTGTCTAAGTACGTCCCAAGTTTGTCAAAGTTCGTCCCAAGTTAGTCTATTTCTAAGGAAGAACTTATATAAACTTTAGAATGAGAGTAACCAGACTAACTTGAGACGAACAAAGATAAACTTTAGTCTCATTCTAAGGTTTGTCAATGTTTGTCCCAAGTTAGTCTATTTCTAAGGAAGAACTTATACAAACCTTAGAATGAGACTTACAAGACTAACTTGGGACGAACAAAGATAACCTTTAGTCTCATTCTAAGGTTTGTCTAAGTTCGTCGCAAGTTAGTATATTTCTAAGTACGAACTTAGATAAACATTAGAATGAGACTAACGAGACTAACTTGGGACGAACAAAGACAAACTTTAGTCTCATTCTATGGTTTGTCTAAGTTCGTCCCAAGTTTTTCAAAGTTCGTCCAACTTAGTCTATTTCTAAGGACGAACTTAGATAAAACTTTGATGAGAGTAACGAGACTAACGTGAGACGAACAAAGACAAACTTTAGTCTCATTCTAAGGTTTCTCTAAGTTCGTCCCAAGATTGTCAAAGTTCGTCCCAAGTTAGTCTATTTTTAAGGACAAACTTATACCAACCTTAGAATGAGACTAACGAGAGTAACTTGGGACAAACAAAGACAAACTTTAGTCTCATTCTAAGGTTTGTCTAAGTTCGTCCGAAGTTAGTCTATTTCTAAGGACGAACTTAGATAAACCTTAGAATGAGACTAAGAGAGTAACTTGGGACGAACAAAGACAAACTTTAGTGTCATTCCAAGGTTTGTCTAAGTTCGTCCCAAGTTCGTCTAAGTTCGTCCCAAGTTAGTCTCTTTCTAAGGACGAACTTAGACAAACCTTAGAATGAGACTCACGAGACTTAGTTGGGACGAACAAAGACAAACTTTAGTCTCATTCTAAGGTTTTTCTAAGTTCGTCCCAAGTTTATCAAAGTTCATCCCAAGTTAGTCTATTTCTAAGGATGAACTTAGATAAACCTTAGAATGAGAGTAACGAGACTAACTTGAGACGAACAAAGACAAACTTTTGTCTCATTCTAAGGTTTGTCAAAGTTCGTCCCAAGTTAGTCTATTACTAAGGACGAACTTACACAAACCTTAGAATGAGACTAACGAGACTAACTAGGGACGAACAAATTAAAACTTTAGTCTCATTCTAAGGTTTGTCTAAGTTCGTCCCAAGTTAGTCTAAGTTCGTCCCACGT
The DNA here is from genome assembly GCA_033675215.1 of Rhodiola kirilowii. Taxonomy (NCBI): domain Eukaryota; kingdom Viridiplantae; phylum Streptophyta; class Magnoliopsida; order Saxifragales; family Crassulaceae; genus Rhodiola; species Rhodiola kirilowii. Next base: position 49,496 of record JAUCNB010000074.1, read on the forward strand.
TTGTCTCTCTCTCAGGACGAACTTAGACAAACCTTAGAATAAGACTAACGAGACTAACTTCGGAAGAACAAAGACAAACATTAGTCTCATTCTAAGGTTAGTCTAAGTTCGTCCCAAGTTAGTCTATTTCTAAGGATGAACTTAGATAAACCTTAGAATGAGACTAAGAGACTAACTTGGGACGAACAAAGACAAAATTTAGTCTCTTTCAAAGGTTTGTCTAAGTACGTCCCTTGTTAGTCTAAGTTTGTCCCAAGTTAGTCTCTTTCTAAGGACGAAATTAGACAAACCTTAGATTGAGACTAACGAGACTAAGTTGGGACGAACTAAGACAAACTTTAGTCTCATTCTAAGGTTTGTCGAAGTTCGTCCCAAGTTTGTCAAAGTTCGTCCCAAGTTAGTCTATTTCTAAGGACGAACTTAGATAAACCTTAGAATGAGACTAACTTGGGATGAACAAAGACAGACTTTAATCTAATTCTAAGGTTTGTCTCAGTTCGTCCCAAGTTAGTCTAAGTTCGTCCCACGTTTGTCTCTTTATAAGGACGAACTTAGACAAACCTTAGAATGAGACTAACGGGACTAACTTGGGACGAACAAAGACAAACTTTAGTCTCATTCTAAGGTTTTTCTAAATTCGTCTCAAGTTAGTCAAAGTTCGTCCCACGTTTGTCTCTTTCTAAGGACGACCTTAGACAAACCTTAGAATGAAACTAACGAGACTAATTTGGGACGAACAAAGACAAACTTTAGTCTCATTCTAAGGTTTGTCTAAGTTCGTCCCAAGTTAGTCTGTTTCTAAGGACGAACTTAGATAAACCTTAGAATGAGACTAAGTGACTAACTTGGGACGAACAAAGACAAAATTTAGTCTCATTCTAAGGTTTGTCTAAGTTCGTCCCAAGTTAGTCTAAGTTTGTCCCAAGTTAGTCTCTTCCTAACGACAAACTTAGACAAACCTTAGAATGAGACTAACGAGACTAACTTGGGACTAACAAAGACAAACTTTAGTCTCATTCTAAGGTTTGTCTAAGTTCGTCCCAAGTTTGTCAAAGTTCGTCCCAAGTTAGTCTATTTCTAAGGACAAACTGATGAGGACACACTAGCCTCACCTCGTCGGTCATCTACTATTACAAGTAATCCTATACAACTACAAGATGATGCATCGACGAAAGAAGCTTACAAAGGTCCAATGACTAGGAACTGAGCAAAACAAATTCAACATGAGGTGAATTCACTCCTAGTTGATTGTTATACTACAATTGATGAGAACTATATGCTGCCTAAATCTAGTGTGCTTTTATTACTCAGATTCTCAAAAGTGGATGGACATAAAGAAGGGACACTTATGGAGGACTAGTGCAAGGAGAACAAAGGGAGAAGTCTAACATCATTTAGTGCAAGAAAGAAAGCAATAAAGTACCAGAATTGATGCTTTTCCCTTAGCACATCAAACCAAGCACAAATTGAAAGCATGTCTATTAATAGTATTGCACAAAGCATGGGCACTTTTGGTTGCACAAGGATCAAAGGAGAATGCACAAGACTCCATGGTGGCTGCTCATTGCTCAAAAGAGGCTACTCAAGATCCCATGGTGGCTGCACAAGTCCACAACACATGCATTTACTTTCATTTCTTAGTATTAATCCTCATCTACATGTATTTTGCAAAACACATTCAGATTTTGGAATTTATTCATCAAAATTTCAGATTTTAGCTATTGCTATATCTTATTTGAGAGAGAGTTCTCTACCCCCTTGCTCTTGTAGTTTCCTTGTGAGATTGCATAAGCGGTCGTTCGACGGCAACCAAATTGTGCTTCCAACTTCGTGCGTGGTTGTGTGGTTTGGAAACTTAGAGTGTGGTTAGGCAATTACTTGTTGCAGGTCATTGTACAAGCAGTGGTTGGCTTCAAGAATCGTCGGGTTGCACTACCTATCCTCCTCCATCAAATCCTACATCGTAAAGTCCCGCTTCCGCCCCGTATCATTTGGTATCAGAGCCATGGTTATCACGGTAGGATCTATTCCATTATAGTCTACTTCAGTTTGCTTCGTTGAAAAAAAAGAAAAAAAAAGAAAAAAAAAGAAGAAGAAAAGTTTCAGCTTCTTACTAGTTCCTTGCTGATCAAAAAAAAAGAAAAAAAAGAAGCAAGAGTAGCCAATATCGGGGATAGTTAGTGTTCTTGTATCACTCATTTCGGATTTACACCTATTCTGCCCGAGCATCCCAAGGTGGCCACTGTTTGTGTAATTCTCGACTTGTATGCACCTTATTATCACTATATTGTGACCTACCACCAACGCCACAATTGAGAAGTACTCTGCACTCACTTGGAATTTGCACGAGCTTCAGTTGGTAAGAGAAAGTGAGGTTTGAGTTTCTTTTTTTTCTTTCATGCACATTTATCTTTAGTATAGAGTTTTCCACAACTAATCATGGCAGGTGATGGAGATGAATATGAAATTGATGGCGCTGGATAACTCAATCAGCCCATCACACGTTTCCATTTCAATGTCTTACGTGATCATCTTCGTCAAGAATTTAGAGCGAGTCTTAATACAGTTGAGGAGAAGCAAGACAAGCTGTCCGAAGACCTTCAACAACTTATGGGTAATGTAAATGATCAACTAACACAAAATCTTGCTGCAATGCAAGTTGATCTTGTAGCTCAGATTGTCCGAGAGCTTCGTCAAGTCCCAGGAGATGCAAGTGTGCATGGTGGTGAGCGTGAAGACATAAATGATGAAACTGCTGCCCGTAATGCCCAAGGACGAAGGAATCAAGTTGCTGGCCATAGGAACAATGCGGCTGATGGTCATCGATATGATGGTCGTGGTGATATTCGTAGAAACAATGGTGGTGGTGCTGCTGGTCGTGGTCGTGGAAGAGGACGCGTAAGAGGTAATATCGATCATGATGATTTTGATGATGAATATGAGGATGATGATTATGGACTGCATAGGAATGATAGGTTTCGTAGACGAGGAAACTATGGACGCGAACAGCGTGATGAGGAGAGATTTGGCAAGCTGAAATTTACCATGCCAAAGTTTGATGGTGGATCTGACCCGGAAGCTTATCTCACTTGGGATTTAAAGGTTGATAAGATATTTCGCATGCATAATTATTCTGAAGAGAAGAAGCTTGCTATGGCTTCACTTGAGTTTCAAGATTATGCCCTAATCTGGTGGGAGCAAGTTCAATCTCAGCGAGAAGAAGGAGGAGGAGTGCCTATTTCTACATGGGCAGAAATGAAAAGAGAGATGAGGGCGAGATTCATTCCAAGACATTATCGAAGAGACATCTTTGATAAACTCCAGAATTTGAGGCAAGGGAAACAATCTGTTGAGGAGTATCATAAGGAGACGGAGAAAGCCATGATTTGAGCCAACATACATGAACACGAAGAGCAGTCCATGGCACGATTTTTGTATGGTTTAAACCCAAATGTGAAGCGAATTGTTGAGTTGCAGCCCTACCATAATGTTATAGAGTTGGTGCATTTAGCTTCAAAGGCTGAGCGTCAACTACAAGATGACTCCAAGCAAAGCAGATCTACCTCATTCATTGCTCGATCTACCACTAATGGAAGCAAGTTTGTACCTCAATTTAGTGTTGGCCGAGGAATCACAGCAAGTTCTAGTGGAGGTAGCCGAGCCTTTGCTCGATCAACTACAAGTGGAGCTGATGTTTCAACTCCAAGGGAGAAAGGTAAACAAGTAGCAACATCTATCTCATCTTCTGTTGCATCTACAGGTAAGAGTCGTGACATTGTATGCTTTAAGTGCAATGGGCGTGGTCATATGATTAAGGAGTGCCCTAACAATCGTACTATGCTTGTCACGGAAGAAGGGGAATATGAATCTGCTAGCGATTTGGAAGAAGATGTTGGAGGTGATATGTTAGAAGGAGAAGAACAAACATATTGTGACTTTGAACAAGGCACATCACTTGTTGTTACCAAGGTGCTAAGTGTACAAATCAAGGAGACTGCAAATTGTCAACGACACAATCTTTTCCAGACAAGAGCTAGAATCGAGGATAAGGTATGCAAGGTTATAATTGATGGAGGGAGCTGCCATAATCTTGCAAGTAAGGAGATGTGTGAAAAACTTAGACTCAAGCTGCTGCAACATCCCTACCCATACCATGTGCAATGGTTAAGTGATTGTGGTGAGATGAAGATTACACACAAGGTGAAGGTTCAATTCAAAATTGGTGATTACATCGACGTAGTCGAGTGTGATGTAGTACCAATGAAGGTATGCCACATGCTATTGGGAAGGCCGTGGCAATATGATCTTTCAGCCCAACACTGTGGACGGACCAACCAATACACTATCAAGTGGAAAGGGAAGGATTTGGTGCATGACGCCGCAACAAATCATGACTGAACACATGCAAAAGGTTTCTTCACAGAGGAGTGAGAATGAGCGAGGGAAACAGAAATTGAGTGACCTACACACATCTGAGAGTGAGCGCCCCAAACCAAACACGAGAGACAAAAAGAAAAGAGAGGGAGAGAACTTAGTCATGCTAGCTACAAAATCCGAGTTGAGAGATGTGATACAAAGCCCAGATTGTGTGATCTTTGTACTCATGTACAAAGATACTTTGGTATCTACTAACGACTTAACTTGTCTTCCTAGTGCCTTTTCTCGTGTTTTGCAGGATTACAAGGATGTCTTTCCGGAGGAGGTTCCAGCGAGTTTACCTCCATTGCGTGGCATTGAACATCAATTTGATCTCATTCCAGGAGCTTCACTTCCAAACCGACCACCATACCGTACAACTCCCGAAGAAACAAAGGAGATACAAAGGCAGGTACAAGAACTTTTAAATAAAGGTTATGTACGTGAAAGTTTAAGTCCTTGTGTAGTGCCTGTAATTTTAGTTCCTAAGAAAGATGGATCTTGGCGTATGTGTGTTGATTGTAGGGTCATAAATAATATAACTGTTAGATATCGTCATCCTATTCCTAGGCTAGAGGATATGCTAGATGAACTAAGTGGTTCTATTATCTTCTCTAAAATTGATTTGCGAAGTGGATATCACCAGATTAGGATGAAAGAAGGAGATGAATGGAAAACAGCATTCAAAACAAAATTTGGATTGTATGAATGGTTAGTCATGCCTTTTGGTTTAACTAACGCCCCTAGTACCTTCATGAGATTAATGAACCATGTTTTGAGAGCTTATATTGGCAGATTTGTTGTTGTGTACTTTGATGATATCTTGATATACAGTAGGTCCAAGGAAGATCATCTTGATCATATCAAACAAGTGTTGGATGTTCTTAGGAAAGAAAAGTTATATGCTAACATGGAAAAGTGCTCATTTTGCACAAACAAGGTTGTGTTTCTTGGCTATGTTGTTTCAGGACAAGGAATTGAAGTTGATGAATCAAAGGTAGAGGCAATCAAGAATTGGCCAACTCCTATCAATGTAAGTCAAGTTAGAAGTTTTCATGGTCTTGCTGGTTTCTATAGAAGATTTGTGAAAGATTTTAGTACCATTGCTGCACCATTAAATGAACTAACAAAGAAAGGAGTTATTTTTAAATGGGATGAGCCACAAGAAAATGCCTTCCTTGAGCTTAAGAAGCGATTAACTGAAGCACCTTTGCTAGTCTTACCTGATTTCATGAAAACCTTTGAAATAGAATGTGATGCTAGTGGAATAGGTATTGGAGGTGTATTGATGCAAGAACGTAAACCGGTTGCATATTTTAGTGAGAAATTGAGTGGTGCACAACTGAATTATTCTGTTTATGATCAAGAATTGTATGCTTTGGTTCGTGCACTTGAAACATAGCAACATTACTTATGGCCAAAAGAATTTGTTATACATTCTGATCATGAAGCTTTGAAACATTTAAAGAGTCAAGCTAATCTGAATAGGAGGCATGCTAAATGGGTCGAATTTATTGAAACATTTCCATATGTTGTGAAGTATAAGAAGGGCAAAGAAAATATGGTTGCTGATGCTTTATCTCGTAGACATGTTTTGTTGCAACAGTTAGAGGTAAAAGTGCTTGGACTTGAGAGTTTGAAAGAATTGTATGTTGCTGATCCTAACTTTTCAGAACCATATGAGAAATGCCACGATGGGAAAGGATGGGATAAATATCATGTGCATGATGGATTTCTTTTTAGGGCTAACAAACTTTGTGTTCCAGATTCTTCGGTTAGACCCTTGTTAGTGCAGGAATCACATGCAGGTGGTTTGATGGGCCACTTTGGCCGTGAAAAGACTTATGAGATGTTGGCTGATCATTTTTATTGGCCAAAGATAAGGAAGGATGTTGAAAGATTTGTGCAACGATGTGTTACATGTCACAAAGCTAAGTCAAAACTTAATCCCCACGGTTTATATACTCCCCTACCTGTTCCAAATGCTCCTTGGGAAGATATTAGCATGGATTTTGTTTTAGGACTGCCTAGGACTAAGAGGGGGAGGGATTCTGTGTTTGTAGTTGTTGATAGATTTTCGAAAATGGCACATTTCATTCCATGTCATAAGAGCGATGATGCTTCACATGTTGCTGATTTGTTTTTCAGGGAAATCGTGCGCCTTCATGGAATGCCAAGAACAATTGTTTCGGATCGTGATGTGAAGTTTATGAGCTACTTTTGGAAAACGTTGTGGGCTAAGCTTGGAACCAAGTTGCTATTTTCGACAACGTGTCACCCACAAACTGATGGACAAACAGAGGTGGTGAATCGAACTCTTTCAACACTATTGAGGACAATGATCAAGAAAATTTTGAAGGAATGGGAAGATTGCTTGCCACACGTTGAGTTTGCTTACAATAGAGTTGTTCACTCTACTACAGGCATGTGCCCCTTTGAGGTGGTTTATGGGTTCAAGCCAATTGCACCTATTAACTTGCTATCACTTCCATTGCAAGAGAGGAGTAATATGGAGGCTTCGAAACGTGCTGAATATGTGAAGAAAATTCATGAGAAAACCAAAGAGGAAATAGAGAAAAAGGGAGAGTACTATGCAGCAAAGGCAAATAAAAACCGCAAGAAGGTGACTTTTAACCCCCGGTGATCTTGTCTGGGTACACTTGCGTAAAGATCGTTTTCCAGAGAAACGCAAGTCAAAACTAATGCCTCGCGGAGATGGACCATTCAAAGTGCTTTTGAGGATAAATGACAATGCTTACAAAATAGAGCTTCTGGAAGACTATGCGGTGAGTCCAACATTCAACGTAGCTGATTTGTCTCCTTACATGGGTCAAGAAGAATTAGAGTCGAGGACGACTCATTTTCAAGAGGGGGAGGATGATGAGGACCCTATACGCCTACAAGCTGATACATCGACTAAGGATGCTTATCTTGGTCCCATGACAAGGAATCCTGCCAAACAAATTCAGCAAGAGGTGAATGCGCTCCTAACTAACTTTCATGATGATATTAATGAGAATTATATACTGCCTAAGTCTCGAATGCTTCTTTTACTCAGGTTTTTAACTACAGAAGAAATTCAAGATAAAGGAGCATACAAGGAGAATCAAAGCTTAGCAATTGGCGTGCATTGCCTACAAGCATCAATTAATGAAGAATATGATGTGCTGAAATCCAAGTGTGACATGAAGAATGATAGCAAGCTTTCCGCACCATCACTTAGTGCACATCTAAAAATAGGGGTTCGTCCTTCCACACCTCATTATGGAGATCTCAATTCCAAGAGGAGGTGCAACTCCCCAAGAATTTAATGCAGCCATCAAGACATGAATATTGCACAAGGTTCAACCATGGCTGTACAAGATCCAATTTGGCTACACAAAACTCAACCATGGGTGCACAAGACTTGAGGATGGCTGCACATGAATCAAAAACACAAGATTTATTGTTTTCTTAGCATAAGTACCACATTTTCATTTCTGTTACAAACAGAATAGACATTACTTTGAATCTGATTTCTACATGAAACTTAGCCAAGTGCTATTTCAATATCAATGAGAGATTTCTCTACCCCTTTGCTCTTGTAATTTCTTAAGTGATATTGCAGAAGCGGTCGTTCGACGGCAACTTTTCCGTGCTTCCAACTTCGTGCGTGGTTGTGTGGTTAGGAAACTTAGAGTGTGGTTAGGCGTCTACTTGTCGCAGGTCATTGTACTAGCAGCGGGTGGCATCAAGAATCGTCGGGTTGCACTATTATCACCCCATTTCTTTGAGTGGCTCTCCAATAGTTAAAGTTCATCAAAATCCTACGTCGTGAAGATCGAAACCAACTCCGTATCACAAACTTAGATCAACCTTAGAATGAGAGTAACGAGACTAACTTGAGACGAAGAAAGAAAAACTTTAGTCTCATTCTAAGGTTTGTCAAAGTTCGTCCCAATTAGTGTATTTCTAAGGACGAACTTATACAAACCTTAGAATGAGACTAACAAGACTAACTTGGGACGAACAAAGAAAAACTTTAGTCTCATTCTAAGGTTTGTCTAAGTTCATCCCAAGTTAGTTTATTTCTAAGGACGAACTTAGATAAACCTTAGAATGAGACTAACTTGGGATGAACAAAGACAAACTTTAATCTCATTCTAAGGTTTGTCTCAGTTTGTCCCAAGTTAGTCTAAGTTCGTCCCACGTTTGTCTCTTTCTAAGGACGAACTTAGACAAACCTTAGAATGAGACTAACGAGACTAACTTGGGACAAACAAAGACAAACTTTAGTCTCATTCTAAGGTTTGTCTAAATTCGTCTCAAGTTAGTCTAAGTTCGTCCCACGTTTGTCTCTTTCTAAGGATGAACTTAGATAAACCTTAGAATGAAACTAGCGAGACTAATTTGGGACGAACAAAGACAAACTTTAGTCTCATTCTTAGGTTTGTCTAAGTTCGTCCCAAGTTTGTCAAAGTTGGTCCCAAGTTAGTATATTTCTAAGGACAAACTTAGACAAACCTTAGAATGAGAGTAACGAGACTAACTTGGGAAGAACAAAGACAACCATTAGTCTCATTCTAAGGTTAGTCTAAGTTCGTCCGAAGTTAGTCTATTTCTAAGGACAAACTTAGATAAACCTTAGAATGAGACTAAGAGACTAACTTGGGACGAACAAAGACAAACTTTAGTCTCATTCTAAGGTTTGTCAAAGTTCGTCCCAAGTTAGTCTATTTCTAAGGACGAACTTAGATGAACCTTAGAATGAGACTAACGAGACTAACTTGGGACGAACAAAGACAAACTTTAGGCTCATTCTAAGGTTTGTCTAAGTTCGTCCCAAGTTAGTCTATATCTAAGGACGAACTTAGAAAAATCTTAGAATGAGAGTAACGAGACTAACTTGAGACGAACAAAGACAAACTTTAGACTCATTCTAAGTTTTTTCGAAGTCCGTCCCAAGTTAGTCTATTTCTAAGGACGAACTTACACAAACCTTAGAATGAGACAAACGAGACTAACTTGGGACGAACAAAGACAAACTTTAGTCTCATTCTAAGGTTTGTCTAAGTTCGTCCCAAGTAAGTCTATTTCTAAGGACGAACTTAGATAAACCTTAAAATGAGACTAACGAGACTAACTTGGGACGAACAAAGACAAACTTTAGTCTCATTCTAAGGTTTGTATCAGTTCGTCCCAAGTTAGTCTAAGTTCATCCCAAGTTAGTCTTTTTCTAAGGACAAACTTAGACAAACCTTAGAATAAGACTAACGAGACTAACTTGGGACGAACAAAGACAAACTTTAGTCTCATTCTAAGGTTTGTCTAAGTTCGTCCCAAGTTAGTCTATTTCTAAGGACGAACTTAGATAAACCTTAGAATGAGACTAACGAGACTAACTTGGGACGAACAAAGATAAACTTTAGTCTTATTCTAAGGTTGTTCTATGTTCGTCCCAAGTTAGTCTAATTTCGTCCCACGTTTGTCTCTTTCTAAGGACAAACTTAGACAAACCTTAGAATGAGACTAACGAGACTAACTTTGGATGAATAAAGACAAAATTTAGTCTCATTCTAAGGTTTCTATACGTTCGTCCCAAGTTAGTCTAAGTTCGAGCCACGTTTGTCTCTTTTTAAGGACGAACTTAGACAAACCTAAGAATGAGACTAACGAGACTAATTTGGGACGAACAAAGACAAACTTTTGTCTCATTCTAAGGTTTGTCTCTTTCAAAGGACGAACTTAGACAAACCTTAGAATGAGATTAACGAGACTAACTTGGGAAGAACAAAGACAAACATTAGTCTCATCCTAAGGTTAGTCTAAGTTCGTCCCAAGTTAGTCTATTTCTATGGACGAACTTAGATAAACCTTAGATTGAGATTACGAGACTAACTCGGGATGAACAAAGACAAACTTTAGTCTCATTCTAAGGTTTGTCTAAGTTCGTCCCAAGTTAGTATAAGTTCATCCCAGGTTAGTCTCTTTCTAAGGACGAACTTAGACAAGCCTTAGAATGAGACTAACGAGACTAACTTGGGACGAATAAAGACAAACTTTAGTGTCATTCTAAGGTATGTCCAAGTTCGTCCCAAGTTTGTCAAAGTTCATCCCAAGTTAGTCTATTTCTAAGGACGAACTTAGATAAACTTTAGACTGAGAGTAACGAGACTAACTTGAGATGAACAAAGACAAACTTTAGTCTCATTCTAAGGTTTGTCAAAGTTCGTCCCAAGTTAGTCTATTACTAAGGACGAACTTACACAAACCTTAGAATGAGACTAACGAGACTAACTTGGGACGAACAAAGACAAACTTTAGTCTCATTCTAAGGTTTGTCTCAGTTCGTCCCAAGTTAGTCTAAGTTTAACCCATGTTTGTCTCTTTCTAAGGACGAACTTAGACAGACCTTAGAATGAGACTAACGAGACTAACTTGGGACGAACAAAGACAAACTTTAGTCTCATTCTAAGGTTTGTCTAAGTTCGTCCCAAGTTAGTCTAAGTTCGTCCCACGTTTGTCTCTTTCTAAGGACGAACTTAGACAAACCTTTGAATGAAACTAACGAGACTAATTTGGGACGAACAAAGATAAACTTTAGTCTCATTCTAAGGTTTGTCTAAGTTCGTCCCAAGTTAGTCTGTTTCTAAGGACGAACTTAGATAAACCTTATGATGAGACTAAGAGACTAACTTGGGACAAACAAAGACAAAATTTAGTCTCATTCTAAGGTTTGTCTAATTTCGTCCCAAGTTAGTCTAAGTTTGTCCCAAGTTAGTCTAAGTTTGTCCCAAGTTAGTCTCTTCCTAACGACGAACTTAGACAAACCTTAGAATGAGACTAACGAGACTAACTTGGGACTAACAAAGACAAATATTAGTCTCATTCTAAGGTTTGTCTAAGTTCGTCCCAAGTTTGTCAAAGTTCGTCCCAAGTAAGTCTATTTCTAAGGACAAACTTAGATCAACCTTAGAATGAGAGTAACGAGACTAACTTGAGACGAAGAAAGAAAAACTTTAGTCTCATTCTAAGGTTTGTCAAAGTTCGTCCCAATTAGTGTATTTCTAAGGACGAACTTATACAAACCTTAGAATGAGACTAACAAGACTAACTTGGGACGAACAAAGACAACCTTTAGTCTCATTCTAAGGTTTGTCTAAGTTCATCCCAAGTTAGTTTATTTTAAAGGACGAACTTAGATAAACCTTAGAATGAGACTAAGAGACTAACTTGGGACGAACAAAGACAAACTTTAGTCTCATTCTAAGGTTTGTCAAAGTTCGTCCCAAGTTAGTCTATTTCTAAGGACGAACTTAGATGAACCTTAGAATGAGACTAACGAGACTAACTTGGGACGAACAAAGACAAACTTTAGGCTCATTCTAAGGTTTGTCTAAGTTCGTCCCAAGTTAGTCTATATCTAAGGACGAACTTAGAAAAATCTTAGAATGAGAGTAACGAGACTAACTTGAGACGAACAAAGACAAACTTTAGACTCATTCTAAGTTTTTTCAAAGTCCGTCCCAAGTTAGTCTATTTCTAAGGACGAACTTACACAAACCTTAGAATGAGACAAACGAGACTAACTTGGGACGAACAAAGACAAACTTTAGTCTCATTCTAAGGTTTGTCTAAGTTCGTCCCAAGTAAGTCTATTTCTAAGGACGAACTTAGATAAACCTTAAAATGAGACTAACGAGACTAACTTGGGACGAACAAAGACAAACTTTAGTCTCATTCTAAGGTTTGTATCAGTTCGTCCCAAGTTAGTCTAAGTTCATCCCAAGTTAGTCTTTTTCTAAGGACAAACTTAGACAAAACCTTAGAATAAGACTAACGAGACTAACTTGGGACGAACAAAGACAAACTTTAGTCTCATTCTAAGGTTTGTCTAAGTTCGTCCCAAGTTAGTCTATTTCTAAGGACGAACTTAGATAAACCTTAGAATGAGACTAACGAGACTAACTTGGGACGAACAAAGATAAACTTTAGTCTTATTCTAAGGTTGTTCTATGTTCGTCCCAAGTTAGTCTAATTTCGTCCCACGTTTGTCTCTTTCTAAGGACAAACTTAGACAAACCTTAGAATGAGACTAACGAGACTAACTTTGGATGAATAAAGACAAAATTTAGTCTCATTCTAAGGTTTCTCTACGTTCGTCCCAAGTTAGTCTAAGTGCGAGCCACGTTTGTCTCTTTTTAAGGACGAACTTAGACAAACCTAAGAATGAGACTAACGAGACTAATTTGGGACGAACAAAGACAAACTTTTGTCTCATTCTAAGGTTTGTCTCTTTCTAAGGACGAACTTAGACAAACCTTAGAATGAGATTAACGAGACTAACTTGGGAAGAACAAAGACAAACATTAGTCTCATCCTAAGGTTAGTCTAAGTTCGTCCCAAGTTAGTCTATTTCTATGGACGAACTTAGATAAACCTTAGATTGAGACTACGAGACTAACTCGGGATGAACAAAGACAAACTTTAGTCTCATTCTAAGGTTTGTCTAAGTTCGTCCCAAGTTAGTATAAGTTCATCCCAGGTTAGTCTCTTTCTAAGGACGAACTTAGACAAGCCTTAGAATGAGACTAACGAGACTAACTTGGGACGAATAAAGACAAACTTTAGTGTCATTCTAAGGTATGTCCAAGTTCGTCCCAAGTTTGTCAAAGTTCATCCCAAGTTAGTCTATTTCTAAGGATGAACTTAGATAAACTTTAGACTGAGAGTAACGAGACTAACTTGAGATGAACAAAGACAAACTTTAGTCTCATTCTAAGGTTTGTCAAAGTTCGTCCCAAGTTAGTCTATATCTAAGGACGAACTTAGAAAAATCTTAGAATGAGAGTAACGAGACTAACTTGAGACGAACAAAGACAAACTTTAGACTCATTCTAAGTTTTTTCAAAGTCCGTACCAAGTTAGTCTATTTCTAAGGACGAACTTACACAAACCTTAGAATGAGACAAACGAGACTAACTTGGGACGAACAAAGACAAACTTTAGTCTCATTCTAAGGTTTGTCTAAGTTCGTCCCAAGTAAGTCTATTTCTAAGGACGAACTTAGATAAACCTTAAAATGAGACTAACGAGACTAACTTGGGACGAACAAAGACAAACTTTAGTCTCATTCTAAGGTTTGTATCAGTTCGTCCCAAGTTAGTCTAAGTTCATCCCAAGTTAGTCTTTTTCTAAGGACAAACTTAGACAAAACCTTAGAATAAGACTAACGAGACTAACTTGGGACGAACAAAGACAAACTTTAGTCTCATTCTAAGGTTTGTCTAAGTTCGTCCCAAGTTAGTCTATATCTAAGGACGAACTTAGAAAAATCTTAGAATGAGAGTAACGAGACTAACTTGAGACGAACAAAGACAAACTTTAGACTCATTCTAAGTTTTTTCAAAGTCCGTCCCAAGTTAGTCTATTTCTAAGGACGAACTTACACAAACCTTAGAATGAGACAAACGAGACTAACTTGGGACGAACAAAGACAAACTTTAGTCTCATTCTAAGGTTTGTCTAAGTTCGTCCCAAGTAAGTCTATTTCTAAGGACGAACTTAGATAAACCTTAAAATGAGACTAACCGGACTAACTTGGGACGAACAAAGACAAACTTTAGTCTCATTCTAAGGTTTGTATCAGTTCGTCCCAAGTTAGTCTAAGTTCATCCCAAGTTAGTCTTTTTCTAAGGACAAACTTAGACAAAACCTTAGAATAAGACTAACGAGACTAACTTGGGACGAACAAAGACAAACTTTAGTCTCATTCTAAGGTTTGTCTAAGTTCGTCCCAAGTTAGTCTATATCTAAGGACGAACTTAGAAAAATCTTAGAATGAGAGTAACGAGACTAACTTGAGACGAACAAAGACAAACTTTAGACTCATTCTATGTTTTTTCAAAGTCCGTCCCAAGTTAGTCTATTTCTAAGGACGAACTTACACAAACCTTAGAATGAGACAAACGAGACTAACTTGGGACGAACAAAGACAAACTTTAGTCTCATTCTAAGGTTTGTCTAAGTTCGTCCCAAGTAAGTCTATTTCTAAGGACGAACTTAGATAAACCTTAAAATGAGACTAACGAGACTAACTTGGGACGAACAAAGACAAACTTTAGTCTCATTCTAAGGTTTGTATCAGTTCGTCCCAAGTTAGTCTAAGTTCATCCCAAGTTAGTCTTTTTCTAAGGACAAACTTAGACAAAACCTTAGAATAAGACTAACGAGACTAACTTGGGACGAACAAAGACAAACTTTAGTCTCATTCTAAGGTTTGTCTAAGTTCGTCCCAAGTTAGTCTATATCTAAGGACGAACTTAGAAAAATCTTAGAATGAGAGTAACGAGACTAACTTGAGACGAACAAAGACAAACTTTAGACTCATTCTAAGTTTTTTCAAAGTCCGTCCCAAGTTAGTCTATTTCTAAGGACGAACTTACACAAACCTTAGAATGAGACAAACGAGACTAACTTGGGACGAACAAAGACAAACTTTAGTCTCATTCTAAGGTTTGTCTAAGTTCGTCCCAAGTAAGTCTATTTCTAAGGACGAACTTAGATAAACCTTAAAATGAGACTAACGAGACTAACTTGGGACGAACAAAGACAAACTTTAGTCTCATTCTAAGGTTTGTATCAGTTCGTCCCAAGTTAGTCTAAGTTCATCCCAAGTTAGTCTTTTTCTAAGGACAAACTTAGACAAAACCTTAGAATAAGACTAACGAGACTAACTTGGGACGAACAAAGACAAACTTTAGTCTCATTCTAAGGTTTGTCTAAGTTCGTCCCAAGTTAGTCTATTTCTAAGGACGAACTTAGATAAACCTTAGAATGAGACTAACGAGACTAACTTGGGACGAACAAAGATAAACTTTAGTCTTATTCTAAGGTTGTTCTATGTTCGTCCCAAGTTAGTCTAATTTCGTCCCACGTTTGTCTCTTTCTAAGGACAAACTTAGACAAACCTTAGAATGAGACTAACGAGACTAACTTTGGACGAATAAAGACAAAATTTAGTCTCATTCTAAGGTTTCTCTACGTTCGTCCCAAGTTAGTCTAAGTTCGAGCCACGTTTGTCTCTTTTTAAGGACGAACTTAGACAAACCTAAGAATGAGACTAACGAGACTAATTTGGGACGAACAAAGACAAACTTTTGTCTCATTCTAAGGTTTGTCTCTTTCTAAGGACGAACTTAGACAAACCTTAGAATGAGATTAACGAGACTAACTTGGGAAGAACAAAGACAAACATTAGTCTCATCCTAAGGTTAGTCTAAGTTCGTCCCAAGTTAGTCTATTTCTATGGACGAACTTAGATAAACCTTAGATTGAGACTACGAGACTAACTCGGGATGAACAAAGACAAAGTTTAGTCTCATTCTAAGGTTTGTCTAAGTTCGTCCCAAGTTAGTATAAGTTCATCCCAGGTTAGTCTCTTTCTAAGGACGAACTTAGACAAGCCTTAGAATGAGACTAACGAGACTAACTTGGGACGAATAAAGACAAACTTTAGTGTCATTCTAAGGTATGTCCAAGTTCGTCCCAAGTTTGTCAAAGTTCATCCCAAGTTAGTCTATTTCTAAGGACGAACTTAGATAAACTTTAGACTGAGAGTAACGAGACTAACTTGAGATGAACAAAGACAAACTTTAGTCTCATTCTAAGGTTTGTCAAAGTTCGTCCCAAGTTAGTCTATTACTAAGGACGAACTTACACAAACCTTAGAATGAGACTAACGAGACTAACTTGGGACGAACAAAGACAAACTTTAGTCTCATTCTAAGGTTTGTCTCAGTTCGTCCCAAGTTAGTCTAAGTTTAACCCATGTTTGTCTCTTTCTAAGGACGAACTTAGACAGACCTTAGAATGAGACTAACGAGACTAACTTGGGACGAACAAAGACAAACTTTAGTCTCATTCTAAGGTTTGTCTAAGTTCGTCCCAAGTTAGTCTAAGTTCGTCCCACGTTTGTCTCTTTCTAAGGACGAACTTAGACAAACCTTTGAATGAAACTAACGAGACTAATTTGGGACGAACAAAGATAAACTTTAGTCTCATTCTAAGGTTTGTCTAAGTTCGTCCCAAGTTAGTCTGTTTCTAAGGACGAACTTAGATAAACCTTATGATGAGACTAAGAGACTAACTTGGGACAAACAAAGACAAAATTTAGTCTCATTCTAAGGTTTGTCTAATTTCGTCCCAAGTTAGTCTAAGTTTGTCCCAAGTTAGTCTAAGTTTGTCCCAAGTTAGTCTCTTCCTAACGATGAACTTAGACAAACCTTAGAATGAGACTAACGAGACTAACTTGGGACTAACAAAGACAAATATTAGTCTCATTCTAAGGTTTGTCTAAGTTCGTCCCAAGTTTGTCAAAGTTCGTCCCAAGTAAGTCTATTTCTAAGGACAAACTTAGATCAACCTTAGAATGAGAGTAACGAGACTAACTTGAGACGAAGAAAGAAAAACTTTAGTCTCATTCTAAGGTTTGTCAAAGTTCGTCCCAATTAGTGTATTTCTAAGGACGAACTTATACAAACCTTAGAATGAGACTAACAAGACTAACTTGGGACGAACAAAGACAACCTTTAGTCTCATTCTAAGGTTTGTCTAAGTTCATCCCAAGTTAGTTTATTTCTAAGGACGAACTTAGATAAACCTTAGAATGAGACTAACTTGGGATGAACAAAGACAAACTTTAATCTCATTCTAAGGTTTGTCTCAGTTTGTCCCAAGTTAGTCTAAGTTCGTCCCACGTTTGTCTCTTTCTAAGGACGAACTTAGACAAACCTTAGAATGAGACTAACGAGACTAACTTGGGACAAACAAAGACAAACTTTAGTCTCATTCTAAGGTTTGTCTAAATTCGTCTCAAGGTAGTCTAAGTTCGTCCCACGTTTGTCTCTTTCTAATGACGAACTTAGACAAACCTTAGAATGAAACTAACAAGACTATTTTGGGACGAACAAAGACAAACTTTAGTCTCATTCTTAGGTTTGTCTAAGTTCGTCCCAAGTTTGTCAAAGTTTGTCCCAAGTTAGTCTATTTCTAAGGACCAACTTAGACAAACCTTAGAATGAGACTAACGAGAGTAACTTGGGAAGAACAAAGACAACCATTAGTCTCATTCTAAGGTTAGTCTAAGTTCGTCCCAAGTTAGTCTATTTCTAAGGACGAACTTGATAAACCTTAGAATGAGACTAAGAGACTATCTTGGGACGAACAAAGACAAACTTTAGTCTCATTCTAAGGTTTGTCTAAGTTCGTCCCAAGTTAGTCTCTTTCTAAGGACGAACTTAGACAAACCTTAGAATGAGACTAACAAGACTAACTTGGGACGAACAAAGACAAACTTTAGTCTCATTCTAAGATTTGTCTAAGTTCGTCCCAAGTTAGACTATTTCTAAGGACGAACCTATACAAACCTTAGAATGAGACTAAGAGACTAACTTGAGACAAACAAAGACAAACTTTAGTCTAATTCTAAGGTTTGTCTAAGTTCGTCCCAAGTTAGTCTCTTTCTGAGGACGAACTTAGACAAACCTTAGAAGGAGACTAACGAGACTAACTTGGGACGAACAAAGACAAACTTTAGTCTCATTCTAAGGTTTGTCTAAGTTCATCCCAAGTTTGTCAAAGTTCATCCCAAGTTAGTCTATTTTTAAGGAAGAACTTAGATAAACCTTAGAATGAGAGTAACGAGACTAACTTGAGACGAAAAAAGATAAACTTTAGTCTCATTCTAAGGTTTGTCAATGTTTGTCCCAAATTAGTCTATTTCTAAGGAAGAACTTATACAAACCTTAGAATGAGACTAACAAGACTAACTTGGGACGAACAAAGACAAACTTTAGTCTCATTCTAAGGTTCGTCTAAGTTCGTCCCAAGTTAGTCTATTTCTAAGGACGAACTTAGATAAACCTTAGAATGAGACTAACGAGACTAACTTGGGACGAACAAAGACAAACTTTAGTCTCATTCTAAGGTTTGTCTAAGTTCGTCCCAAGTTAGTCTCTTTCTGAGGACGAACTTAGACAAACCTTAGAATGAGACTAACGAGACTAACTTGGGACGAACAAAGAAAAACTTTAGTCTCATTCTAAGGTTTGTCTAAATTCGCCTCAAGTTAGTCTAAGTTCGTCCCACGTTTGTCTCTTTCTAAGGACGACCTTAGACAAACCTTAGAATGGAACTAACGAGACTAATTTGGGACGAACAAAGACAAACTTTAGTCTCATTCTTAGGTTTGTCTATGTTCATCCGAAGTTTGTCAAAGTTCGTCCCAAGTTAGTCTATTTCTATGGACGAACTTAGACAAACCTTAGAATGAGAGTAACGAGACTAACTTGGGAAGAACAAAAACAACCATTAGTCTCATTCTAAGGTTAGTCTAAGTCCGTCCCAAGTTAGTCTATTTCTAAGGACGAACTTAGATAAACCTTAGAATGAGACTAAGAGACTAACTTGGGACGAACAAAGACAAACTTTAGTCTCATTCTAAGGTTTGTCTAAGTTCGTCCCAAATTAGTCTCTTTCTAAGGACGAACTTAGACAAACCTTAGAATGAGACTACAGTTTGTCTCATTCTAAGGTTTGTCTCAGTTCGTCCCAAGTTAGTCTAAGTTCATCCCATGTTTGTCTCTTTCTAAGGACGAACTTAGACAGACCTTAGAATGAGACTAACGATACTAACTTGGGACGAACAAAGACAAACTTTAGTCTCATTCTAAGGTTTGTCTAAGTTCATCCGAAGTTAGTCTATTTCTAAGGACGAACTTAGATAAACCTTAGAATGAGACTAACGAGACTAACTTGGGACGAACAAAGATAAACTTTAGTCTTATTCTAAGGTTGTTCTATGTTCGTCCCAAGTTAGTCTAATTTTGTCCCACGATTGTCTCTTTCTAAGGACGAACTTAGACAAACCTTAGAATGAGACTAACGAGACTAACTTGGGATGAACAAAGACAAACTTTAGTCTCATTCTAAGGTTTCTCTAAGTTCGTTCCAAGTTAGTCTAAGTTCGTGCCACGTTTGTCTCTTTCTAAGGACGAACTTAGACAAACCTAAGAATGAGACTAACGAGACTAATTTGGGACGAACAAAGACAAACTTTTGTCTCATTCTAAGGTTTGTCTAAGTTCATCCCAAGTTTGTCAAAGTTCATCCTAAGTTAGTCTATTTTTAAGGACGAACTTAGACAAACCTTAGAATGAGACTAACGAGACTAACTTGGGAAGAACAAAGACAAATATTAGTCTCATCTTAAGGTTAGTCTAAGTTCGTCCCAAGTTAGTGTATTTCTATGGACGAACTTAGATAAACCTTAGATTGAGACTAAGAGACTAACTCGGGATGAACAAAGACAAACTTTAGTCTCATTCTAAGGTTTGTCTAAGTTCGTCCCAAGTTAGTATAAGTTCGTCCCAAGTTAGTCTCTTTCTAAGGACGAACTTAGACAAACCTTAGAAATAGACTAACGAGACTAACTTGGGAAGAATAAAGACAAACTTTAGTCTTATTCTAAGGTATGTCTAAGTTCGTCCCAAGTATGTCAAAGTTCATCACAAGTTAGTCTATTTCTTAGGACGAACTTAGATAAACCTTAGACTGAGAGTAACGAGACTAACTTGAGACGAACAAAGACAAACTTTAGTCTCATTCTAAGGTTTGTCAAAGTTCATCCCATGTTAGTCTATTACTAAGGACGAACTTACACAAACCTTAGAATGAGACTAATGAGACTAACTTGGGACGAACAAAGATAAACTTTAGTCTCATTCTAAGGTTTGTCTAAGTTCATCCCAAGTTAATCTATTTCTAAGGACGAACTTAGATAAACCTTAGAATGAGACTAACGAGACTAACTTGGGACGAACAAAGATAAACTTTAGTCTTATTCTAAGGTTGTTCTATGTTCGTCCCAAGTTAGTCTAATTTCGTCCCACGTTTGTCTCTTTCTAAGGACGAACTTAGACAAACCTTAGAATGAGACTAACGAGACTAACTTGGGATGAACAAATACAAACTTTAGTCTCATTCTAAGGTATGTCTAAGTTCATCCCAAGTATGTCAAAGTTCATCACAAGTTAGTCTATTTCTTAGGACGAACTTAGATAAACCTTAGACTGAGAGTAACGAGACTAACTTGAGACGAACAAAGACAAACTTTAGTCTCATTCTAAGGTTTGTCAAAGTTCATCCCAGGTTAGTCTATTACTAATGACGAACTTACACAAACCTTAGAATGAGACTAATGAGACTAACTTGGGACGAACAAAGATAAACTTTAGTCTCATTCTAAGGTTTGTCTAAGTTCATCCCAAGTTAATCTATTTCTAAGGACGAACTTAGATAAACCTTAGAATGAGACTAAAGAGACTAACTTGGGAAGAACAAAGATAAACTTTAGTCTTATTCTAAGGTTGTTCTATGTTCGTCCCAAGTTAGTCTAATTTCGTCCCACGTTTGTCTCTTTCTAAGGACGAACTTAGACAAACCTAAGAATGAGACTAACGAGACTAATTTGGGACGAACAAAGACAAACTTTTGTCTCATTCTAAGGTTTGTCTAAGTTCATCCCAAGTTTGTCAAAGTTCATCCTAAGTTAGTCTATTTCTAAGGACGAACTTAGACAAACCTTAGAATGAGACTAACGAGACTAACTTGGGAAGAACAAAGACAAATATTAGTCTCATTTTAAGGTTAGTCTAAGTTCGTCCCAAGTTAGTCTATTTCTATGGACGAACTTAGATAAACCTTAGATTGAGACTAAGAGACTAACTCTGGATGAACAAAGACAAACTTTAGTCTCATTCTAAGGTTTGTCTAAGTTCGTCCCAAGTTAGTATAAGTTCGTCCCAAGTTAGTCTCTTTCTAAGGACGAACTTTGACAAACCTTAGAATTAGACTAACGAGACTAACTTGGGAAGAATAAAGACAAACTTTAGTCTCATTCTAAGGTATGTCTAAGTTCGTCCCAAGTATGTCAAAGTTCATCCCAAGTTAGTCTATTTCTTAGGACGAACTTAGATAAACCTTAGACTGAGAGTAACGAGACTAACTTGAGACGAACAAAGACAAACTTTAGTCTCATTCTAAGGTTTGTCAAAGTTCGTCCCAAGTTAGTCTATTACTAAGGACGAACTTACACAAACCTTAGAATGAGACTAATGAGACTAACTTGGGACGAACAAAGATAAACTTTAGTCTCATTCTAAGGTTTGTCTAAGTTCATCCCAAGTTAATCTATTTCTAAGGACGAACTTAGATAAACCTTAGAATGAGACTAACGAGACTAACTTGGGATGAACAAAGACAAACTTTAGTCTCATTCTAATGTTTGTCTCAGTTCGTCCCAAGTTAGTCTAAGTTCATCCCATGTTTGTCTCTTTCTAAGGACGAACTTAGACAGACCTTAGAATGAGACTAACGAGACTAACTTGGGACGAACAAAGACAACCTTTAGTCTCATTCTAAGGTTTGTCTAAGTTCGTCCCAAGTTTGTCAAAGTTCTTCCCAAGTTAGTCTATTTCTAAGGACGAACTTAGATCAACCTTAGAATGAGAGTAACGAGACTAACTTGAGACGAAGAAAGAAAAAATTTAGTCTCATTCTAAGGTTTGTCAAAGTTCGTCCCAATTAGTGTATTTCTAAGGACGAACTTATACAAACCTTAGAATGAGACTAACAAGACTAACTTGGGACGAACAAAGACAAACTTTAGTCTCATTCTAAGGTTTGTCTAAGTTCGTCCCAAGTTAGTTTCTTTCTAAGGACGAACTTAGATAAACCTTAGAATGAGACTAACTTGGGATGAACAAAGACAAACTTTAATCTCATTTTAAGGTTTGTCTCAGTTCGTCCCAAGTTGGTCTAAGTTCGTCCCACGTTTGTCTCTTTCTAAGGACGAACTTAGACAAACCTTAGAATGAGACTAACGAGACTAACTTGGGACGAAAAAAGACAAACTTTAGTCTCATTCTAAGGTTTGTCTAAATTCGTCTCAAGTTAGTTTAAGTTCGTCCCACGTTTGTCTCTTTCTAAGGACGAACTTAGACAAACCTTAGAATGAAACTAACGCGACTAATTTGGGACGAACAAAGACAAACTTTAGTCTCATTCTTAGGTTTGTTTAAGTTCGTCCCAAGTTTGTCAAAGTTCGTCCCAAGTTAGTCAATTTCTAAGGATGAACTTAGACAAACCTTAGAATGATACTAACGAGACTAACTTGGGAAGAACAAAGACAACCATTAGTCTCATTCTAAGGTTAGTCTAAGTTCGTCCCAAGTTAGTCTATTTCTAAGGACAAACTTAGATAAACCTTAGAATGAGACTAAGAGACTAACTTGGGACGAACAAAGACAAACTTTAGTCTCATTCTAAGGTTTGTCGAAGTTCATCCCAAGTTAGTGTATTTCTAAGGACGAACTTAGATAAATCTTAGAATGAGAGTAACGAGACTAACTTGAGACGAACAAAGAGAAACTTTAGTCTCATTCTAAGGTTTGTCCAAGTTCGTCCCAAGTTAGTCTCTTCCTAAGGACGAACTTAGACAAACCTTAGAATGAGACTAACGAGACTAACTTTGGACTAACAAAAACAAACTTTAGTCTCATTCTAAGGTTTGTCTAAGTTCGTCCCAAGTTGGTCAAAGTTCGTCCCAAGTTTGTCTATTTCTAATAACGAACTTAGATAAACCTTAGAATGAGAGTAACGAGACTAACTTGAGACGAAGAAAGAAAAACTTTAGTCTCATTCTAAGGTTTGTCAAAGTTCGTCCCAATTAGTGTATTTCTAAGGACGAACTTATACAAACCTTAGAATGAGACTAACAAGACTAACTTGGGACGAACAAAGACAAACTTTAGTCTGATTCTAAGGTTTGTCTAAGTTCATCCCAAGTTAGTTTATTTCTAAGGACGAACTTAGATCAACCTTAGAATGATAGTAACGAGACTAACTTGAGACGAAGAAAGAAAAAATTTAGTCTCATTCTATGGTTTGTCAAAGTTCGTCCCAATTAGTGTATTTCTAAGGACGAACTTATACAAACCTTAGAATGAGACTAACAAGACTAACTTGGGACGAACAAAGACAAACTTTAGTCTCATTCTAAGGTTTGTCAAAGTTCGTCCCAATTAGTGTATTTCTAAGGACGAACTTTAGTCTCATTTTAAGGTTTGTCGAAGTAAGGACGAACTTAGATAAACCTTAGAATGAGACTAACGAGACTAACTTGGGACGAACAAAGACAAACTTTAGTCTCATTCTAAGGTTTGTCCAAATTCGTCTCAAGTTAGTCTAAGTTCGTCCAACGTTTGTCTCATTCTAAGGACGAACTTAGAGAAACCTTAGAATGAAACTAACGAGACTAATTTGGGACGAACAAAGACAAACTTTAGTCTCATTCTTTGGTTTGTCTATGTTCGTCCCAAGTTTGTCAAAGTTCGTCCCAAGTTAGTCTATTTCTAAGGATGAACTGAGACAAACCTTAGAATGAGACTATCGAGACTAACTTGGGAAGAATAAAAACAACCATTAGTCTCATTCTAAGGTTAGTCTAAGTTCGTCCCAAGTTAGTCTATTTCTAAGGACGAACTTAGATAAACCTTAGAATGAGACTAAGAGACTAACTTGGGACGAACAAAGACAAACTTTAGTCTCATTCTAAGGTTTGTCTAAGTTCGTCCCAAGTTAGTCACTTTCTAAGGACGAACGTAGACAAACCTTAGAATGAGACTAACGTGACTAACTTGGGACGAACAAAGACAAACTTTAGTCTCATTCTAAGGTTTGTCTAAGTTCGTCCCAAGTTAGTCTATTTCTAACGACGAACTTAGATAAACCTTAGAATGAGAGTAACGAGACTTACTTGAGACGAACAAAGACAAACTTTAGACTCATTCTAAGGTTTGTCAAAGTTCATCCCAAGTTAGTCTATTTCTAAGGACGAACTTATACAAACCTTAGAATGAGACTAACGAGACTAACTTGGGACGAACAAAGACAAACTTTAGTCTCATTCTAAGGTTTGTCTAAGTTCGTCCCAAGTTAGTCTATATCTAAGGATGAACTTAGATAAACCTTAGAATGACAGTAACGAGACTAACTTGAGATGAACAAAGACAAACTTTAGTCTCATTCTAAGGTTTGTCAAAGTTCGTCCCAAGTATTGACAGGAAGACTATATCCAAGATTAACTCTATTCAAGAATATAACTATCCAACATCTCATTCAAATATTCAAATGAGGAGCTGTTGGGAGTTAGCATTAAATGAGAAAAGAGCTGTTAGGATGTAGTTGAGAGTTGATATTAAATGGTTGATCTAGCCTCTATATAAGCTTGTATATTTTATCAAGTTGAAACAAGAAAGAAAATCTGATTTTGCTCTCTTTCTATTCTCTCTATTCTATCTATTCCAATACTCTCTTAGTCTCTCAATTCTAACATGGTATCAAAGCATAGATCCAAATTCCGCAGCATACTCTTATTCTCTTTCATTCATTTTTTTGGAAATCAAACCACATTCTCATCCAAGATGGATACCAAAGCTGTGGTCATTCCGGTGACTCTCAAGAGGGTGAATTACCTGCTATGGTCAAGAATGATCAAAACAGCCCTGGGAGGAAGAGGTCTATGGAGTCATATCACCAAGAGTGATGCTCCAAGCCAAATTGTCCAACAAGAAGATGATACGGAGATTGTCCCTGTTGATAAGGATAGGTGGCTTCAAGAAGACATGATGGTTCTGTCCATCATTCAAAACTCTCTTGAAGCATCAATCTTAGAGGCATATTCCTATTGCGAGACAGCGAAAGACCTTTGGGATACACTCCAAACAGTGTATGGAAACACATCCAACTTGAGCAGGGTGTTTGTGGTCAAGAAGGCCATCAACAACCTAAGCCAAGAAGATATGGAGTTCACCCGACACTTCGGGAAATTTAGGTCCTTATGAGCTGAGCTAGAAATGCTTAGACCAAGCACCATTGATCCAGCAACTATTAATGAAAGACGGGAGCAAGACAAGGTGTTTGGGCTACTTCTAACCTTAAACCCAACCTACAATGACCTGACCAAACACATCTTGAGGGCTGACAAGCTTCCAACACTTGAAGAAATGTGTGCTCAAATCCAAAAGGAGCAAGGTTCTCTTGGTCTTTTTGGAGGAAAAGGAGAACTCTCCATGGCTAACAAAGCTGAAGCAGCTCAAGCCAACAAGGTGGTGTATAAATCAGAGGAGAGGAAGGTCTTTACTTGTGAGTTTTGCAAGAAAAAGGGGCACATGAAGGACAAATGCTGGATCCTTCACCATCACTTGAAGCCAAACAAGTTCAAGGATGCAAGGGCTCACCTCTCCAATGAGGAAGAAGGGCAAGCCTTGACTGCCTTGAAGAGCACTGAGGATGGCATGATCAGGAGATCAGATCTTGATGCACTCATCAAAGATCTCAAGGAGAACCTTGGTAACACACTTGGTAAATCATTCATTGCATCAAACATTTCTAAATCATTGATTATAGATTCAGGAGCCTCTCATCACATGATTAGTAACTCTATGTTGATTAATGATGTTGAGCCTGCCTTAGGAAATGTGGTAATTGCAAATGGTGATAAAATACCTATTAAGGGTGTTGGAAACCTTAATCTATTTGATAAGAAGTCTAGAGCTTTTTATATGCCTAGTTTTACATCTAACTTGTTACCCGTTAAAAAAGTTGCAACTGATTTGGATTGCAATGTTATCTTTAGTCCTAATGATGTGAAATTTCAAGACATTAAGAGTAATCAGTTACTTGGAAAAGGAGTAACCAAAGAAGGTTTATATTTGCTTGAAGACACTAAGCCCCTATCTGATTTGAATTGTGCTTTTAGCTCTTATTTGGCCAATGATACAATGTGGCATGCTAGATTAGGACATCCACATACTAGAGCTCTAAACTTGATGTTGCCTAGAGTTTCTTTTAAGAATGATGATTGCGAGGCTTGTATTTTGGGAAAACATTGCAAATAAGTATTTCCAAGATCAATTACTACTTATAGGAATTGTTTTGATCTTGTGCATTCTGATGTATGGACTGCACCTTGTATGTCTAGAGAAAACCATAAGTACTTTGTCACATTCATTGATGAAAAATCTAAGTATACTTGGCTAACATTGATCCAATCAAAGGATAGAGTTCTAGAGGCTTTTATGAATTTTCAGAACTATATTATTAACCAGTTCAATGCCAAGATAAAAGTTTTCAGATCAGATAATGGTGGGGAATACACTAGCAATACTTTCAAGCAACATTTGGCTAATCATGGGATTATACATCAAACAAGCTGCCCTTATACCCCTCAACAGAATGGCGTGGCGGAGAGGAAGAATAGGAACTTAATGGAGATAGCGAGGTCCATGATGTTCCATACCAATGTGCCAAAGAGGTTTTGGGGAGATGCTGTGATGACAGCTTCTTACCTCATCAACAGAATTCCAAAAAGGAGTCTTGATGACATATCTCCCTATGAGGTACTCAACAAATCCAAACCTTCCATTAATCACTTAAGAGTATTTGGGTGTCTTTGTTTTGTGCTAATCCCAGGGGAACAAAGAAACAAACTAGAAGCTAAGAGTACAAAGGCAATGTTCATTGGCTACTCAACAACTCAGAAGAGATACAAGTGCTATGATCCGGTAGCACGAAAAGTCTTAGTGTCTCGAGATGTAAAGTTTGTGGAGGCAAAGGGGTACTACGAGAGTAGGAGTTGGGATGACCTAAAGAACCTGTCTCAAGTACCATCAGATAAAGCCACGAACCTAAGGATCATCTTGGAGGGCTTTGGGCTAAATCTGCCCAAGGATCAGGGGGAACACAGAAAGTTCCTACTCCTATGACCCCTCAAGAGACTGAGGAATTACCCCATCCTGATCACGAGGGGGGAAATCAAGATGAAGCACAAGTGGAGCCACAAGAAGCTGACTCATCTAGTCATGATCAAGATGGTGATCAAGATGAAGCACAAGTAGAGCCACAAGAAGCTGGCTCATCTAGTCATGATCAAGATGGAGCCCAAGATGATTCAGACTTTGCTTCGAATGATGAAGAGCATCAAGGTAAAGAGCTTGAAGAAGTGCAACCTCTTAGGAGAAGCACAAGGGTGAGGAATGATCGTTCCAATTGGGTAAACACAAGGGTGTTCTACAACAACATGGCTGTAGCTCACCCTATTCAAGCTATGTGTTTTTTGGCTTATTTCCCTCAAGAACATCAAGTGTTCATTAGCAAACTGGATGAAGGACATGTACCAAGATCCTATGATGAAGCTAAAGAGCATAAGTTGTGGAGGGAAGCTATTTGCGACGAAACCAAGGCAATGGAGGTAAATGGCACTTGGTATGAGTCTGATCTTCCCAAAGGAAAGAAGGCAGTGTCAAGCAAGTGGGTCTTCACAATCAAATACAAGAGTGATGGACAGATTGAAAGGCACAAGGCAAGATTGGTAGCAAGAGGATTCACTCAAACATATGGAGAAGACTATCTTGATACATTTGCTCCAGTGGCCAAGCTACATACGGTAAGGATCATCCTTTCACTTGCAACCAACCTTGAGTGGGAATTATGGCAGATGGATGTCAAAAATGCTTTTCTCCAAGGAGAACTAGAAGAAGAGGTCTATATGCTTCCCCCTCCTGGCCTAGAAGACTCGGTCAAGCCAGGGAAAGTGCTTAGATTGAAGAAGGCAATTTATGGCTTGAAGCAATCACCAAGAGCTTGGTACCACAAGCTGAGTTCAACTCTTATAAAGAGAGGTTTCAAGAGGTCAGAAGCTGATCACACCCTCTTCAACCTCTCTGGTCCAAAAGGTAGAGTTGTCATCCTTGTGTATGTTGATGATATCATCATCACAGGGAGTGACAAGGCAGGTATAAATGCTACCAAAGTTTTCTTAAAAACTGTATTTGATATTAAAGATTTGGGTAAGCTAAAGTACTTCCTTGGAATTGAAGTATGCCAATCAAAAGAGGGGCTCTTCTTATCCCAAAGGAAGTACACACTTGATCTTTTGTGTGAGGCAGGAAAACTTGGAGCAAAGCCAGCCAATACACCCCTTGAGGAAGGCTACAAAGTATCTAGAGAGGGGGAGATTGAAGATAGGCCATTTGAAGACTTCAAGCAATATAGAAGGATGGTTGGTAAACTCATCTACTTAACCATTTCTAGACCTGATATTTGCTTTGCTGTGAATCAGGTGAGCCAACATATGCAAAAACCTAAGATGCATCATTGGCATATGGTGGAGGCTCCTTAGATACCTCAAAGGCTCACCCGGTCAAGGTATATGGACGGGGTGCAATGGAAGCACTGAGATTGTGGGTTATTGTGATGCTGATTGGGCTGGAGATAGAGTGGATAGGAAGTCTACCACAGGCTATTGCACATTCATTGGAGGCAACTTAGTTACTTGGAAGAGCAAGAAGCAAAAGGTGATCTCATGCTCAAGTGCTGAAGCAGAATATAGAGCAATGAGGAAGCTCACCAATGAACTCATATGGATCAAGGCTTTGCTCAAGGACTTAGGCATCGAGTCTCCAACACCAATCACCATGCATTGTGACAATCAAGCAGCCATACACATTGCATCCAACTCAGTGTTCCATGAAAGGACCAAGCACATTGAAGTTGACTGCCACAAAGTTAGGCAAATGGTGGAGCAAGGAGTGATTCTTCCATGTTATACAAGAAGTGGAGATCAGTTGGCAGACATCTTCACCAAAGCTGCAAGCTCAAAGGTGTGCAAGTTCATCAATTCAAAACTTGGACTCACCAGCATTCCTCTGTCATTAGTCCCTAGGCCATGAGGGTTTGCACTCTTTTTCCCTATGTATGGTTTCATCCCATGAGGTTTTACATACTTAGGTTTTTAATGAGGCAAGTCTTCATGGTTCCAAGTTTAACAAGTTCTGGTTGTCAAGCTTGAGGGGAGTATTGACAGGAAGACTATATCCAAGATTAACTCTATTCAAGAATATAACTATCCAAGAGCTCATTCAAATATTCAAATGAGGAGCTGTTGGGAGTTAGCATTAAATGAGAAAAGAGCTGTTAGGATGTAGTTGAGAGTTGATATTAAATGGTTGATCTAGCCTCTATATAAGCTTGTATATTTTATCAAGTTGAAACAAGAAAGAAAATCTGATTTTGCTCTCTTTCTATTCTCTCTATTCTCTCTATTCCAATACTCTCTTAGTCTCTCAATTCTAACACCAAGTTAGTCTATTTCTAAGGACGAACTTACACAAACCTTAGAATGAGACAAACGAGACTAACTTCGGACGAACAAAGACAAACTTTAGTCTCATTCTAAGGTTTGTCTAAGTTTGTCCCAAGTAAGTCTATTTCTAAGGACGAACTTAGATAAACCTTAGAATGAGACTAACGAGACTAACTTGGGACGAACAAAGACAAACTTTAGTCTCATTCTAAGGTTTGTCTCAGTTCGTCCCAAGTTAGTCTAAGTTCATCCCAAGTTAGTCTTTTTCTAAGGACGAACTTAGACAAAACCTTAGAATAAGACTAACGAGACTAACTTGGGACGAACAAAGACAAACTTCAGTCTCATTCTAAGGTTTGTCTAAGTTCGTCCCAAGTTAGTCTATTTCTAAGGATGACCTTAGATAAACCTTAGAATGAGACTAACGAGACTAACTTGGGACGAACAAAGATAAACTTTAGTCTCATTCTAAGGTTGTTCTATGTTCGTCCCAAGTTAGTCTAAGTTCGTCCCACGTTTGTCTCTTTCTAAGGACGAACTTAGACAAACCTTAGATTGAGACTAACGAGACTAACTTGTGATGAACAAAGATAAACTTTAGTCTCATTCTAAGGTTTCTCTAAGTTCGTCCCAAGTTAGTCTAAGTTCATGCCACGTTTGTCTCTTTCTAAGGACGAACTTAGACAAACCTAAGAATGAGACTAACGAGACTAATTTGGGACGAACAAAGACAAACTTTTGTCTCATTCTAAGGTTTGTCTAAGTTCATCCCAAGTTTGTCAAAGTTCATCCTAAGTTAGTCTATTTCTAAGGACGAACTTAGACAAACCTTAGAATGAGACTGACGAGGCTAACTTGGGAAGAACAAAGACAAACATTAATCTCATTCTAAGGTTAGTCTAAGTTCGTCCCAAGTTAGTCTATTTCTATTGACGAACTTAGATAAACCTTAGATTGAGACTAAGAGACTAACTTAGGACGAACAAAGATAAACTTTAGTCTCATTCTAAGGTTTGTCTAAGTTCATCCCAAGTTAGTTTATTTCTAAGGACGAACTTAGATAAACCTTAGAATGAGACTAACTTGGGACGAACAAAGACAAACTTTAGTCTCATTCTAAGGTTTGTCTCAGTTCGTCCCAGGTTAGTTTAAGTTCATCCCATGTTTGTCTCTTTCTAAGGACAAACTTAGACAGACCTTAGAATGTGACTAACGAGACTAACTTGGGACGAACAAAGACAAACTTTAGTCTCATTCTAAGGTTTGTCTAAGTTCGTCCCAAGTTAGTCTAAGTTCGTCCCACGTTTGTCTCTTTCTAAGAACGAACTTAGACAAACCTTAGAATGAAACTAACGAGACTAATTTGGTATGAACAAAGACAAACTTTAGTCTCATTCTAAGGTTTGTCTAAGTTCGTCCCAAGTTAGTCTATTTCTAAGGACGAACTTAGATAAACCTTAGAATAAGACTAAGAGACTAACTTGGGACGAACAAAGACAAAATTTAGTCTCATTCTAAGGTTTGTCTAAATTCGTCCCAAGTTAGTCTAAGTTCGTCCCAAGTTAGTCTCTTCCTAAGGACGAACTTAGACAAACCTTAGAATGAGACTAACGAGACTAACTTGGGACTAACAAAGACAAACTTTAGTCTCATTCTAAGGTTTGTCTAAGTTCGTCCCAAGTTCTGTTCGAGTTCTGGCCAGCTCCTGAATCCGGCTAAATGCACCATCTTCTTTGATAAAAAATTTCACCTCTGATCGGCGTCAAACAACTCTTCAAATCACAGGCTTCACTCAAGGCTTTTTCCCCACCACTTACCTTGGAGCTCCGCTCTTCCCTGGTAGCGTCAAGATTGAGTACTTCCAGTCTTTGGAGGACAAGGTCCGTAACAAAATCAATGGTTGGACCAAAAACATGTTATCTATGGGTGGAAAAATCACCATCATCGAAGCTATCCTTAATTCTCTTCTTATTCACATTGTGGCGACTCTTCCTACTCCTGGGGCTGTGATCAGCAGGATCTCCAGTCTTTTTGCCTGCTTCTTATGGGATAGCAACGCCCAAAAGCGTCGTCACTGGGTCAGCTGGGCCAATATTTGTCGCCCTAAGGATGCTGGAGGTTTGGGCATCCACAGCCTCGACGAGATCAAGACCGGCCTTCATAATAAGCTAGCCTGGCGCTGCTTAGAGTCATCTCAGCTATGGGGTAGATACATGAGATCCAGATACATGCCCTCCCTAAAGGGCTCCCATACTTGTGCGGTTATAAAAAAGCTCCTCCCTGCGCTTAAATGCCATTCTGTTTGGAAGATTGGGAAAGGTAACATCACTTGCCTTGATTACTTTTGGCTCTATGACGTGAAACCTCCGGTCGATATGAAATGGATTCCTCTTGGCATCATCCTCAATGAGGCTTGTCGCCGTGAGGAGCTGTCGAATATCCTCCCTGAGCGTGGCAAGGCAGCCCTTTGCCAAATCACACTCTCCGAGCACTCTGATCAGCTCACTTGGATGCGAAGCACGGACGGTCTCTTCAATCTTAAAAATTTTCGTCGGTGCCTTCACTCCCCTGCTCCTTTCCATCCTAAGCTCTCTAAAATCTGGTACTCTTGGCTTCCTCCCCGTATTAGTGTCTTCTTGTGGAAGTTGTTTTATGGTGCGCTAGCCACAGATGAGTGCATTCAGAAGTGCGAGGTCCCTTTAATTTCCAGATGCCGCTGCTGCTCACATCCGAAGACTGTAAACATCCACCATCTGTTCGTGGAAAGTGATGCAGCCCAGCTCATTTGGTCTCATGGGTTCAAATGGTTTAACATTCCACCAGCCCGCTTTCTAAACCATATCTGGTTCCTTTGGTTTCAAGAGAAGAAGTGCCTCAATTTCATGGACGCTTTGCGCATTCTATGGGCTGCATGTGGCCTTTGGGAGTTGTGGAAGTTCCGAAACCAAGTTATGCATGACCGGCCGACGTACAACATCATCCCTAAAGTGACGTTTTGGGTCCGCACCTATGCCACTTACACCCCGTCTTCACTACATCCCCTCATATAGTGACTCCCTCACCATCAAGGCTCTGGGCATTTCTCCCCCTTACACCCCTCGCCCGAAATGGAACAAATGGGACCCTTGCTTGCGTGGTCTCACCCTTAATGCAGCTTGGTCTAGCTCGGACAACGGCACCATTGGGGCTTTTGTTCTCCGCGATCACGCGGGCAACATCAGCTGGTGGCGTCGCCTGCATGCCCCTAATCCCCTTGCCAGCCTCATGGAAGTCCTCGAGACCCTTCAAAGCTATAACCGAAGACCTTCAGCTATCCAGTCTTGCCATGCTTTTGTTAAGCTGCTAGCTTTAGACCTTAAGCGTGTTCCACCTCGCGTCACGACGCCTTTGCTTACCCTCCTTCATGACCTCCCTGTCAACCACATATGTGGTGCTGCCAACATGGTAGCTTTGACAATTACTGAAGCAGAGGATATCCCCACTGTTGATCTCGATATCGATCCTATTCCCCCTTCGGTTCAAAGGGCCTTAATAGGCGACCGCCTTCAGCTTAGGTCCTCTTGTCCCCCGAACTGCATCTCCTCCCACCCCAACCTGCTAACCTTTCAGTGTAGTTTCTTGTATTCTGCTTTCCCCTTTCCTAGTCCGTTCGGCATTTTTAAGAGGGTAGGTTTTATAACTACCCTCTGGTGCTTGAGGACTCCTGTATTTGCCACGATCCAGGCTTTTTGGATCCTTATCTTATAAATGCACCGGCTCCGTCCGGTTTTTAAAAAAAAATTCATCCCAACTTTGTCAAAGTTCATCCCAAGTTAGTCTATTTCTAAGGACGAACTTCGATAAACCTTAGAATGAGAGTAACGAGACTAACTTGAGACGAAGAAAGAAAAACTTTAGTCTCATTCTAAGGTTTGTCAAAGTTCATCCCAATTAGTGTATTTCTAAGGACGACTTATACAAACCTTAGAATGAGACTAACAAGACTAACTTGGGACGAACAAAGACAAACTTTAGTCTCATTCTAAGGTTTGTCTAAGTTCATCCCAAGTTAGTTTATTTCTAAGGACGAACTTAGATAAACCTCAGAATGAGACTAACTTGGGATGAACAAAGACAAACTTTAATCTCATTCTAAGGTTGGTCTCAGTTCGTCCCAAGTTAGTCTAATTTCGTCCCACGGTTTGTCTCTTTCTAAGGACGAACTTAGACAAACCTTAGAATGACACTAACGAGACTAACTTGGGACGAACAAAGACAAACTTTAGTCTCATTCTAAGGTTTGTCTAAATTCGTCACAAGTTAGTCTAAGTTCGCCCCACGTTTGTCTCTTTCTAAGGACGAACTTAGACAAACCTTAGAATGAGACTAACGAGGCTAACTTGGGAAGAATAAAGACAAACATTAGTCTCATTCTAAGGTTAGTCGAAGTCCGTCCCAAGTTAGTCTATTTCTAAGAAGAAACTTAGATAAACCATAGAATGAGACTAACGAGACTAACTTTTGATAAACAAAGACAAACTTTAGTCTCATTCTAAGGTTTGTCTAAGAGCATCCCAAGTCAGTCTAAGTTCGTCCCACGTTTGTCTCTTTCTAAGGACGAACTTAAAAAAACCTTAGAATGAGACTAACGAGACTAAATTGGGATGAACAAAGACAAACTTTAGTCTCATTCTAAGGTTTTTCTAAGTTCGTCCCAAGTTTGTCAAAGTTCGTCCCAAGTTAGTCTATTTCTAAGGACGAACATAGATAAACCTTAGAATGAGAGTAACGAGACTAACTTCAGACGAACAAAGATAAACTTTAGTCCCATTCTAAGGTTTGTCAATGTTCGTCCCAAGTTAGTCTATTTCTAAGGATGAACTTATACAAACCTTAGAATGAGACTAACGAGACTAACTTGGGACGAACAAAGACAAACTTTAGTCTCATTCTAAGGTTTGTCTAAGTTCGTCCCAAGTTAGTCTATTTCTAAGGACGAACTTAGATAAACCTTTGAATGAGACTAACGAGACTAACTTGGGACGAACAAAGACAAACTTTAGTCTCATTCTAAGGTTTGTCTAAGTTCGTCCTAAGTTAGTCTAAGTTCATCCCACGTTTGTCTCTTTCTAAGGATGAACTTAGACAAACCTTAGAATGAGACTAAGGAGACTAACTTGGGACGAACAAAGACAAACTTTAGTCTCATTCTAAGGTTTGCCTAAGTTCATCCAAGGTTTGTCAAAGTTATTCCCATGTTAGTCTATTTCTAAGAACGAACATAGACAAACCTTAGATTGAGACTAACGAGACTAACTTGGGAAGAACAAAGACAAACATTAGTCTCATTCTAAGGTTAGTCTAAGTTCGTCTCAAGTTGGTCTATTTCAAAGAACACACTTAGATAAACCTTAGAATGAGACTAAGAGACTAACTTGAGACAAACAAAGACAAACTTTAGTCTCATTCTAAGGTTTGTCTAAGTTCGTCCCAAGTTAGTCTCTTTCTGAGGACGAACTTAGACAAACCTTAGAAGGAGACTAACGAGACTAACTTGGGACGAACAAAGATAAACTTTTGTCTCATTCTAAGGTTTGTCTAAGTTCATCCCAAGTTAGTCTATTTCTAAGGACGAACTTAGATAAACCTTAGAATGAGACTAACGAGACTAACTTGGGACGAACAAAGACAATCTTTAGTCTCATTCTAAGCTTTGTCTCAGTTCGTCCCAAGTTAGTCTAAGTTCATCCCATGTTTGTCTCATTCTAAGGACGAACTTAGACAGACCTTAGAATGAGACTAACGAGACTAACTTGGGACGAACAAAGACAAACTTTAGTCTCATTCTAAGGTTTGTCTAAGTTCGTCCCAAGTTAGTATAAGTTCATCCCACGTTTGTCTCTTTCTAAGAACGAACTTAGACAAACCTTAGAATGAAACTAACGAGGCTAATTTGGGACGAACAAAGACAAACTTTAGTCTCATTCTAAGGTTTGTCTAAGTTCGTCCCAAGTTAGTCTATTTCTAAGGACGAACATAGATAAACCTTAGAATGAGACTAAGAGACTAACTTGGGACGAACAAAGACAAAATTTAGTCTCATTCTAAGGTTTGTCAAAGTTCGTCCCAAGTTAGTCTAAGTTCGTCCCAAGTTAGTCTCTTCCTAAAGACGAACTTAGACAAACCTTAGACTAACAAGACTAACTTTGGACTAACAAAGACAAACTTTAGTCTCATTCTAAGGTTTCTCTGAGTTCGTCCCAAGTTTGTCAAAGTTCGTCCCAAGTTAGTCTATTTCTAAGGACGAACTTAGACAAACCTTAGAATGAGAGTAACGAGACTAACATGAGACGAAGAAAGAAAAACTTTAGTCTCATTCTAAGGTTTGTCAAAGTTCATCCCAATTAGTGTATTTTTAAGGACAAACTTATACAAACCTTAGAATGAGACTAACAAGACTAACTTCGGACAAACAAAGACATACTTTAGTCTCATTCTAAGGTTTGTCTACGTTCATCCAAGTTAGTTTATTTCTAAGGACGAACTTAGATAAACCTAAGAATGAGACTAACTTGGGATGAACAAAGACAAACTTTAATCTCATTCTAAGGTTTGTCTCAGTTCGTCCCAAGTTAGTCTAAGTTCGTCCCACGTTTGTCTCTTTCTAAGGACGAACTTAGACAAACCTTAGAATGACACTAACGAGACTAACTTAGGACAAAGAAAGACAAACTTTAGTCTCATTCTAAGGTTTGTCCAAATTCGTCACAAGTTAGTCTAAGTTCATCCCACGTTTGTCTCTTTCTAAGGACGAACTTAGAAAAACCTAAGAATGAAACTAAAGTGACTAATTTGGGACGAACAAAGACAAACTTTAGTCTCATTCTTAGGTTTGTCTAAGTTCGTCCCAAGTTTGTCAAGGTTCGTCCCAAGTTAGTCTATTTCTAAGGACGAACTTAGACAAACCTTAGAATGAGACTAACTTGTGAAGAACAAAGATAACCATTAGTCTCATTCTAAGGTTAGTCTAAGTTCGTCCCAAGTTAGTCTATTTCTATGGACGAACTTGATAAACTATAGAATGAGACTAAGAGACTAACTTGGGACGAACAGACACAAACTTTAGTCTCATTCTAAGGTTTGTCTAAGTTCGTCCCAAGTTAGCCTCTTTCTAAGACAAACCTTAGAATGAGACTAACGAGACTAACTTGGGATGAACAAAGACAAACTTTAGTCTCATTCTAAGATTTGTCTAAGTTCGTCCCAAGTTAGACTATTTCTAAGGACGAACCTATAAAAACCTTAGAATGAGATTAACGAGACTAATTTGGGATGAACAAAGAAAAACTTTAGTCTCATTCTAAGGTTTGTCTAAGTTTGTCCCAAGTTAGTCTATTTCTAAGGACAAACTTAGATAAACCTTACAATGAGACTAACGAGACTAACTTGGGACGAACAAAGACAAACTTTAGTGTCATTCTAAGGTTTGTCTAAGTTCATCCCAAGTTAGTCTAAGTTCGTCCCATGTTTGTCTCTTTCTAAGGATGAACTTAGACACACCTTAGAATGAGCCTAAGGAGACTAACTTGGGACAAACAAAGACAAACCTTAGTCTTATTCTAAGGTTAGTCGAAGTTCGTCCCAAGTTAGTCTATTTCTAAGGACGAACTTAGAAAAACCTTAGAATGAGACTAACGAGACTAACTTGGGACGAGCAAAGACAAACTTTAGTCTCATTCTAAGGTTTGTCTAAGTTCGTCCCAAGTTTGTCAAAGTTTGTCCCAAGTTAGTCTATTTCTAAGGACGAACTTAGATAAACCTTAGACTGAGAGTAACGAGACTAACTTGAGACGAACAAAGACAAACTTTAGTCTCATTCTAAGGTTTGTCTAAGTTCGTCCCAAGTTAGTCTCTTTCTAAGGACGAACTTAGACAAACCTTAGAATGAGACTAACGAGACTAACTTGGGACGAACAAAGACACAATTTAGTCTCATTCTAAGGTTTGTCAAAGTTCGTCCCAAGTTTGTCGAAGTTCATCCCAAGTTAGTCTATTTCTAAGGACGAACTTAGATTAACCTTAGAATGAGAGTAACGAGACTAACTTGAGACGAACAAAGACAAACTTTAGACTCATTCTGAGGTTTGTCAAAGTTCGTCCCAAGTTAGTCTATTTTTAAGGACGAACTTATACAAACCTTAGAATGAGACTAACGAGACTAACTTGGGACGAACAAAGACAAACTTTAGTCTCATTCTAAGGTTTGTCTAAGTTCGTCCCAAGTTAGTCTATTTCTAAGGACGAACTTAGATAAACCTTAGAAAGGGAGTAACGAGACTAACTTGAGACGAACAAAGACAAGCTTTAGTCGCATTCTAAGGTTTGTCAAAGTTCGTCCCAAGTTAGTCTATTTCTAAGGACGAACTTACACAAACCTTAGAATGAGACTTACGAGACTAACTTGGGACGAACAAAGATAAACTTTAGTCTCATTCTAAGGTTTGTCTAAGTTCGTCCAAAGTTAGTCTATTTCTAAGGACGAACTTAGATAAACCTTAGAATGAGCCTAACGAGACTAACTTGGGACGAACAAAGATAAACTTTAGTCTCATTCTAAGGTTGTTCTATGTTCGTCCCAAGTTAGTCTAAGTTCATCCCACATTTGTCTCTTTCTAAGGACGAACTTAGACAAACCTTAGAATGAGACTAACGAGACTAACTTGGGATGAACAAAGACAAACATTAGTCTCATTCTAAGGTTTCTCTAAGTTCGTTCCAAGTTAGTCTAAGTTCGTCCCACGTTTGTCTCTTTCTAAGGACGAACTTAGACAAACCTTAGAATGAGACTAACGAGACTAATTTGGGACGAACAAAGACAAACTTTAGTCTCATTCTAAGGTTTGTCTAAGTTCATCCCAAGTTTGTCAAAGTTCATCCTAAGTAAGTCTATTTCTAAGGACGAACTTAGACAAACCTTAGAATGAGACTAACGAGACTAACTTGGGAAGAACAAAGACAAACATTAGTCTCATTCTAAGGTTAGTCTAAGTTCGTCCCAAGTTAGTCTATTTCTATGGACGAAATTAGATAAACCTTAGAATAAGACTAACTAGACTAACTTGGGACGAGCAAAGACATACTTTAGTCTCATTCTTTGCTTTGTTTACGTTCGTCTCAAAATAGTCTAAGTTCCTCCCACGTTTGTCTCTTTCGAAGGACGAACTTAGACAAACCTTAGAATGAGACTAACGAGACTAACTTGGGACGAACAAAGACAAACTTTAGTCTCATTCTAAGTTTTGTCTAAGTTCGTCCCAAGTTAGTCTAAGTTCGTCCTACGTTTGTCTCTTTCTAAGGACAAACTTAGACAAACCTTAGAATGAGACTAACGAGACTAATTTGGGACGAACAAAAACAAACTTTAGTCTCATTCTAAGGTTTTTCTAAGTTGATCCCAAGTTAGACTATTTCTTAGGATGAACTTATACAAACCTTAGAATGAGACTAACGAGACTAACTTGGGACGAACAAAGACAAACTTTAGTCTCATTCTAAGGTTTGTCTAAGTTCGTCCCAAGTTAGTCTATTTCTAAGGGCAAACTTTAGATAAACCTTAGAATGAGACTAACGAGACTAACTTGGGACGAACAAAGACAAACTTTAGTGTCATTCTAAGGTTTGTCTAAGTTCGTCCCAAGTTAGTATAAGTTCGTCCCATGTTTGTCTCTTTCTAAGGATGAACTTAGACAAACCTTAGAATGAGCCTAAGGAGACTAACTTGGGTCAAACAAAGACAAACTTTAGTCTCATTCTAAGGTTTGCCTAAGTTCGTCCCAAGTTTGTCAAAGTTCGTCCCAAGTTAGTCTATTTCTAAGGACGAACTTAGACAACCCTTAGAAAGAGACTAACGCGACTAACTTGGGAAGAACAAAGATAAACATTAGTCTCATTCTAAGGTTAGTCGAAGTTTGTCCCAAGTTAGTATATTTCTAAGAACAAGCTTAGATAAACCTTAGAATGAGACTAACGAGACTAACTTGGGACGAACAAAGACAAACGTTAGTCCCATTCTAAGGTTTGTCTAAGTTCATCCCAAGTTTGTCAAAGTTCGTCCCAAGTTAGTCTATTTCTAAGGAAGAACTTAGATAAACCTTAGAATGAGAGTAACGAGACTAACTTGAGACGAACAAAGATAAACTTTAGTCTCATTCTAAGGTTTTTCTAAGTTCGTCCCAAGTTTGTCAAAGTTCGTCCCAAGTTAGTCTATTTCTAAGGACGAACTTAGACAAACCTTAGAATGAGACTAACGAGACTAACTTGGGAAGAACAAAGACAAACATTAGTCTCATTCTAAGGTTAGTCTAAGTTCATCCCAAGTAAGTCTATTTCTAAGGACGAATTTAGATAAACCTTAGAATGAGACTAAGAGGCTAACTTGGGACGAACAAAGACAAACTTTAGTCTCTTTCAAAGGTTTGTCTAAGTACATCCCAAGTTAGTCTAAGTTCGTCCCAAGTTAGTCTCTTTCTAAGGACGAACTTAGACAAACCTTAGAATGAGACTAACGAGATTAACTTGGGATGAACAAAGACAAACATTAGTCTCATTCTAAGGTTTCTCTAAGTTCGTTCCAAGTTAGTCTAAGTTCGTCCCACGTTTGTCTCTTTCTAAGGACGAACTTAGACAAACCTTAGAATGAGATTAACGAGACTAATTTGGGACGAACAATGACAAACTTTAGTCTCATTCTAAGCTTTGTCTAAGTTCATCCCAAGTTTGTCAAAGTTCATCCTAAGTAAGTCTATTTCTAAGGACGAACTTAGACAAACCTTAGAATGAGACTAACGAGACTAACTTGGGAAGAACAAAGACAAACATTAGTCTCATTCTAAGGTTAGTCTAAGTTCGTCCCAAGTTAGTCTATTTCTATGGACGAACTTAGATAAACCTTAGAATAAGACTAACTAGACTAACTTGGGACGAGCAAAGACAAACTTTAGTCTCATTCTTTGCTTTGTTTACGTTCGTCTCAAAATAGTCTAAGTTCCTCCCACGTTTGTCTCTTTCGAAGGACGAACTTAGACAAACCTTAGAATGAGACTAACGAGACTAACTTGGGACGAACAAAGACAAACTTTAGTCTCATTCTAAGTTTTGTCTAAGTTCGTCCCAAGTTAGTCTAAGTTCGTCCTACGTTTGTCTCTTTCTAAGGACAAACTTAGACAAACCTTAAAATGAGACTAACGAGACTAATTTGGGACGAACAAAAACAAACTTTAGTCTCATTCTAAGGTTTTTCTAAGTTGATCCCAAGTTAGACTATTTCTTAGGATGAACTTATACAAACCTTAGAATGAGACTAACGAGACTAACTTGGGACGAACAAAGACAAACTTTAGTCTCATTCTAAGGTTTGTCTAAGTTCGTCCCAAGTTAGTCTATTTCTAAGGGCAAACTTTAGATAAACCTTAGAATGAGACTAACGAGACTAACTTGGGACGAACAAACACAAACTTTAGTGTCATTCTAAGGTTTGTCTAAGTTCGTCCCAAGTTAGTATAAGTTCGTCCCACGTTTGTCTCTTTCTAAGGACGAACTTAGACAAACCTTAGAATGAGACTAACGAGACTAATTTGGGACGAACAAAGACAAACTTTAGTCTCATTCTAAGGTTTGTCTAAGTTCATCCCAAGTTTGTCAAAGTTCATCCTAAGTAAGTCTATTTCTAAGGACGAACTTAGACAAACCTTAGAATGAGACTAACGAGACTAACTTGGGAAGAACAAAGACAAACATTAGTCTCATTCTAAGGTTAGTCTAAGTTCATCCCAAGTTAGTCTATTTCTATGGACGAACTTAGATAAACCTTAGAATAAGACTAACTAGACTAACTTGGGACGAACAAAGACAAACGTTAGTCTCATTCTAAGGTTTGTCTAAGTTCATCCCAAGTTTGTCAAAGTTCGTCCCAAGTTAGTCTATTT
Source organism: Rhodiola kirilowii (assembly GCA_033675215.1). Lineage (NCBI taxonomy): Eukaryota > Viridiplantae > Streptophyta > Magnoliopsida > Saxifragales > Crassulaceae > Rhodiola > Rhodiola kirilowii. The sequence goes on from JAUCNB010000074.1 coordinate 91,118, forward strand.
CTAAGGAAGAACTTATACAAACCTTAGAATGAGACTAACAAGACTAACTTGGGACGAACAAAGACAAACTTTAGTCTCATTCTAAGATTTGTCTAAGTTTGTCCCAAGTTAGCCTATTTCTAAGGACGAACCTATACAAACCTTAGAATGAGATTAACGAGACTAATTTGGGACGAACAAAGATAAACTTTAGTCTCATTCTAAGATTTGTCTAAGTTCGTCCCAAGTTAGACTATTTCTAAGGACGAACCTATACAAACCTTAGAATGAGATTAACGAGACTAATTTGGGACGAACAAAGACAAACTTTAGTCTCATTCTAAGGTTTGTCTTAGTTCGTCCCAAGTTAGTCTACTTCTAAGGACAAACTTAGATAAACCTTAGAATGAGACTAACGAGACTAACTTGGGACGAACAAAGACAAACTTTAGTGTCATTCTAAGGTTTGTCTAAGTTCATCCCAAGTTAGTCTAAGTGCGTCCCATGTTTGTCTCTTTCTAAGGATGAACTTAGACACACCTTAGAATGAGCCTAAGGAGACTAACTTGGGACAAACAAAGACAAACTTTAGTCTTATTCTAAGGTTGGTCGAAGTTCGTCCCAAGTTAGTCTATTTCTAAGGACGAACTTAGAAAAACCTTATAATGAGACTAACGAGACTAACTTGGGACGAACAAAGACAAACTTTAGTCTCATTCTAAGGTTTGTCTAAGTTCGTCCCAAGTTAGTGTCTTTCTGAGGACGAACTTAGACAAACTTTAGAAGGAGACTAACGAGACTAACTTGGGACGAACAAAGACAAAGTTTAGTCTCATTCTAAAGTTTGTCTAAGTTCGTCCCAAGTTTGTCAAAGTTCGTCCCAAGTTAGTCTATTTCCAAGGAGGCACTTAGATAAACCTTAGAATGAGAGTAACGAGACTAACTTGAGACGAACAAAGATAAACTTTAGTCTCATTCTAATGTTTTTCTAAGTTCGTCCCAAGTTTGTCAAAGTTCGTCCCAAGTTAGTCTATTTCTTAGGACGAACTTAGACAAACCTTAGAATGAGACTAACGAGACTAACTTGGGAAGAACAAAGACAAACATTAGTCTCATTCTAAGGTTAGTCTAAGTTCGTCCCAAGTTAGTCTATTTCTAAGGACGAACTTAGATAAACCTTAGAATGAGACTAAGAGACTAACTTGGGACGAACAAAGACAAACTTAAGTCTCTTTCAAAGGTTTGTCTAAGTACGCCCCAAGTTTGTCAAAGTTCGTCCCAAGTTAGTCTATTTCTAAGGACGAACTTAGACAACCCTAAGAATGAGACTAACGAGACTAACTTGGGAAGAACAATGATAAACGTTAGTCTCATTCTAAGGTTAGGCGAAGTTCGTCCCAAGTTAGTCTATTTCTAAGAACAAGCTTAGATAAACCTTAGAATGAGACTAACGAGACTAACTTGGGACGAACAAAGACAAACGTTAGTCGCATTCTAAGGTTTGTCTAAGTTCATCCCAAGTTTGTCAAAGTTCGTCCCAAGTTAGTCTATTTCTAAGGAAGAACTTAGATAAACCTTAGAATGAGAGTAACGAGACTAACTTGAGACGAACAAAGATAAACTTTAGTCTCATTCTAAGGTTTGTCAATGTTTGTCCCAAGTTAGTCTATTTCTAAGGAAGAACTTATACAAACCTTAGAATGAGACTAACAAGACTAACTTGGGACGAACAAAGACAAACTTTAGTCTCATTCTAAGGTTTGTCTAAGTTCGTCCCAAGTTAGTCTATTTTTAAGGACGGACATTGATAAACCATAGAATGAGACTAACGAGACTAACTTGGGACGAACAAAGACAAACTTTAGTCTCATTCTAAGGTTTGTCTAAGTTCGTCCCAAGTTAGTCTCTTTTTGAAGACGAATTTAGACAAACTTTAGAAGGAGACTAACGAGACTAACTTGGGACGTAGAAAGACAAACTTTAGTCTCATTCTAAGGTTTGTCTACGTTCGTCCCAAGTTTGTCAAAGTTTGTCCCAAGTTAGTCTATTTCTACGGACGAACTTAGATAAACCTTAGAATGAGAGTAACGAGACTAACTTGAGACGAACAAAGATAAACTTTAGTCTCATTCTAAGGTTTGTCAATGTTTGTCCCAAGTTAGTCTGTTTCTAAGGAAGAACTTATACAAACCTTAAAATGAGACTAACAAGACTAACTTGGGACGAACAAAGATAAACTTTAGTCTCATTCTAAGGTTTGTCTATGTTCGTCCCAAGTTAGTCTATTTCTAAGGACGAAATTAGATAAACCTTAGAATGAGACTAACGAGACTAACTTGGGACGAAAAAAGACAAACTTTAGTAGTTCGTCCCATGTTTTTCAAAGTTCGTCCAAGTTAGTCTATTTCTAAGGACGAACTTAGATAAACCTTAGAATCAGAGTAAGGAGACTAACGTGAGACAAACAAAGACAAACTTTAGTCTCATTCTAAGGTTTCTCTAAGTTCGTCCCAAGTTTCTCAATGTTCATCCCAAGTTAGTCTATTTTTAAGTACGAATTTAGATAAACCTTAGAATGAGAGTAACGAGACTAACTTGAGACGAACAAAGACAAACTTTAGTCTCATTCTAAGGGTTGTCAAAGTTCGTCCCAAGTTAGTCTATTACTAAGGACGAACTTACACAAACCTTAGATAGAGACTAACGAGACTAACTTGGGACGAACAAATACAAACTTTAGTCTCATTCTAAGGTTTGTCTAAGTTCATCCCAAGTTAGTCTATTTCTAAGGACAAACTTAGATAAACCTTAGAATGAGACTAACAAGACTAACTTGGGACGAACAATGACAAACTTTAGTCTCATTCTAAGGTTTGTCTAAGTTCGTCCAAAGTTAGTCTATTTCTAAGGACGAACTTAGATAAACCTTAGAATGAGAGTAACGAGACTAACTTGAGACAAACAAAGCCAAACTTTAGTCTCATTCTAAGGTTTGTCAAAGTTCGTCCCAAGTTAGTCTATTTCTAAGGACGAACATACACAAACCTTAGAATGAGACTAACGAGACTAACTTGGGACGAACAAAGACAAACATTTGTCTCATTCTAAGGTTAGTCTAAGTTCGTCCTAAGATAGTCTATTTCTAAGGACGAACTTAGATAAACCTTAGAATGAGACTAACGAGACAAAATTGGGAAGAACAAAGATAAACTTTATTCTCATTTTTAGGTTGTTCTATGTTTGTCCCAAGTTAGTCTAAGTTCGTCCCACGTTTGTCTCATTCTAAGGACGAACTTAGACAAACCATAGAATGAGACTAACGAGACAAACTTGGGACGAACAAAGATAAACTTTAGTCTCATTCTAAGGTTGTTCTATGTTCGTCCCAAGTTTGTCTAAGTTCGTCCCACGTTTGTCTCTTTCTAAGGACGAACTTAGACAAACCTTAGAATGAGACTAACGAGACTAATTTGGGACGAACAAAGACAAACTTTAGTCTCATTCTAAGGTTAGTCTAAGTTCATCCCAAGTTTGTCAAAGTTCATCCTAAGTTAGTCTATTTCTAAGGAGGAACTTAGACAAACCTTAGAATGAGACTAACGAGACTAACTTGGGAAGAACAAAGACAAACATTAGTCTCATTCTAAGGTTAGTCTAAGTTCGTCCCAAGTTAGTCTATTTCTATGGACGAACTTAGATAAACCTTAGATTGAGACTAAGAGACTAACTTGGGATGAACAAAGACAAACTTTAGTCTCATTCTAAGGTTTGTCTAAGTTCGTCCCAAGTTAGTCTAAGTTCGTCCCAAGTTAGTCTCTTTCTAAGGACGAACTTAGACAAACCTTAGAATGAGACTAACGAGACTAACTTGGGATGAACAAAGACAAACTTTAGTCTCATTCTAAGGTTTGTCTAAGTTCGTCCAAAGTTAGTCTATTTCTAAGGACGAACTTAGATAAACCTTAGAATGAGAGTAACGAGACTAACTTGAGACAAACAAAGCCAAACTTTAGTCTCATTCTAAGGTTTGTCTAAGTTGATCCCAAGTTAGACTATTTCTAAGGATTAACTTATACAAACCTTAGAATGAGACTAACGAGACTAACTTGGGACGAACAAAGACAAACTTTAGTCTCATTCTAAGGTTTTTCTAAGTTCGTCCCAAGTTAGTCTATTTCTAAGGACAAACTTAGATAAACCTTAGAATGAGACTAACGAGACTAACTTGGGACTAACAAAGGCAAACTTTAGTCTCATTCTAAGGTTTGTCTAAGTTCGTCCCAAGTTAGTCTATTTCTAAGGAAAAACTTAGATAAACCTTAGAATGAGACTAACGAGACTAACTTGGGAAGAACAAAGACAAACATTAGTCTCATTCTAAGGTTTGTCAAAGTTCATCCCAAGTTAGTCTATTTCTAAGGACGAACTTAGATAAACCTTAGAATGAGAGTAACGAGACAAACTTGAGACAAACAAAGCCAAACTTTAGTCTCATTCTATGGTTTGTCAAAGTTTATCCCAAGTTAGTCTATTTCTAAGAACGAACTTACACAAACCTTAGAATGAGACTAACGAGACTAACTTGGGACGAACAAAGACAAACATTTGTCTCATTCTAAGGTTAGTCTAAGTTCGCCCCAAGTTAGTCTATTTCTAAGGACGAACTTAGATAAACCTTAGAATTAGACTAACGAGACTAACTTGGGACGAACAAAGATAAACTTTAGTCTCATTTTTAGGTTGTTCTATGTTTGTCCCAAGTTAGTCTAAGTTCGTCCCAAGTTAGTCTATTTCTAAGGACGAACTTAGATAAAACTTACAATGAGACAAATGAGACTAACTTGGGACGAACAAAGATAAACTTTAGTCTCATTTTTAGGTTGTTCTATGTTTGTCCCAAGTTAGTCTAAGTTCGTCCCACGTTTGTCTCTTTCTAAGGATGAACTTAGACAATCCTTAGAATGAGCCTAAGGAGACTAACTAGGGAAAAACAAAGACAAACTTTAGTCTCATTCTAAGGTTTGCCTAAGTTCGTCCCAAGTTTGTCAAAGTTCGTCCCAATTCAGTCTATTTCTAAGGACGTACTTAGACAAACCGTAGAATGGGATTAACGAGACTAACTTGGGACGAACAAAGACAAACTTTAGTCTCATTCTAAGGTTTGTATAAGTTCATCCCAAGTTCGTCTATTTCTAAGGATGAACTTAGATAAACCTTAGAATGAGACTAACGAGACTAACTTGGGACGAACAAAGACAAACTTTAGTCTCATTCTAAGGTTTGTCTAAGTTTGTCCCAAGTTAGTCTATTTCTAAGGACGAACATTGATAAACCATAGAATGAGACTAACGAGACTAACTTGGGACGAACAAAGACAAACTTTAGTCTCATTCTAAGGTTTGTCTAAGTTCGTCCCAAGTTAGTCTCTTTTTGAAGACGAACTTAGACAAACTTTAGAAGGAGACTAACGAGACTAACTTGGGACGTAGAAAGACAAACTTTAGTCTCATTCTAAGGTTTGTCTACGTTCGTCCCAAGTTTGTCAAAGTTTGTCCCAAGTTAGTCTATTTCTAAGGACGAACTTAGATAAACCTTAGAATGAGAGTAACGAGACTAACTTGAGACGAACAAAGATAAACTTTAGTCTCATTCTAAGGTTTGTCAATGTTTGTCCCAAGTTAGTCTATTTCTAAGGAAGAACTTATACAAACCTTAGAATGAGACTAACAAGACTAACTTGGGACGAACAAAGATAAACTTTAGTCTCATTCTAAGGTTTGTCTATGTTCGTCCCAAGTTAGTCTATTTCTAAGGACGAACTTAGATAAACCTTAGAATGAGACTAACGAGACTAACTTGGGACGAACAAAGACAAACTTTAGTCTCATTCTATGGTTTGTCAAAGTTCATCCCAAGTTTTTCAAAGTTCGTCCAAGTTAGTCTATTTCTAAGGACGAACTTAGATAAACCTTAGAATGAGAGTAACAAGACTAACGTGAGACAAACAAAGACAAACTTTAGTCTCATTCTAAGGTTTCTCTAAGTTCGTCCCAAGTTTCTCAAAGTTCATCCCAAGTTAGTCTATTTTTAAGGACGAATTTAGATAAACCTTAGAATTAGAGTAACGAGACTAACTTGAGACGAACAAAGACAAACTTTAGTCTCATTCTAAGGTTTGTCAAAGTTCGTCCCAAGTTAGTCTATTACTAAGGACGAACTTACACAAACCTTAGAAGGAGACTAACGAGACTAACGAGACTAACTTGGGACGAACAAATACAAACTTTAGTCTCATTCAAAGGTTTGTCTAAGTTCATCCCAAGTTAGTCTATTTCTAAGGACGAACTTAGATAAACCTTAGAATGAGACTAACGAGACTAACTTGGGACGAAAAAAGAATAACTTTAGTCTCATTCTAAGGTTTGTCTAAGTTCGATCCAAGTTTGTCTATGTTCGTCCCACGTTTGTCTTTTTCTAAGGACGAACTTAGACAAACCTTAGAATGAGACTAACGAGACTAACTTGGGACGAACAATGACAAACTTTAGTCTCATTCTAAGGTTTGTCTAAGTTCGTCCAAAGTTAGTCTATTTCTAAGGACGAACTTAGATAAACCTTAGAATGAGAGTAACGAGACTAACTTGAGACAAACAAAGCCAAACTTTAGTCTCATTCTAAGGTTTGTCAAAGTTCGTCCCAAGTTTGTCTATTTCTAAGGACGAACATACACAAACCTTAGAATGAGACTAACGAGACTAACTTGGGACGAACAAAGACAAACATTTGTCTCATTCTAAGGTTAGTCTAAGTTCGTCCCAAGTTAGTCTATTTCTAAGGATGAACTTAGATAAACCTTAGAATGAGACTAACGAGACAAACTTGGGAAGAACAAAGATAAACTTTAGTCTCATTTTTAGGTTGTTCTATGTTTGTCCCAAGTTAGTCTAAGTTCGTCCCACGTTTGTCTCATTCTAAGGACGAACTTAGACAACCCTTAGAATGAGACTAACGAGACTAACTTGGGACGAACAAAGATAAACTTTAGTCTCATTCTAAGGTTGTTCTATGTTCGTCCCAAGTTTGTCTAAGTTCGTCCCACGTTTGTCTCTTTCTAAGGACGAACTTAGACAAACCTTAGAATGAGACTAACGAGACTAATTTGGGACGAACAAAGACAAACTTTAGTCTCATTCTAAGGTTAGTCTAAGTTCATCCCAAGTTTGTCAAAGTTCATCCTAAGTTAGTCTATTTCTAAGGAGGAACTTAGATAAACCTTAGAATGAGACTAACGAGACTAACTTGGGAAAAACAAAGACAAACATTAGTCTCATTCTAAGGTTAGTCTAAGTTCGTCCCAAGTTAGTCTATTTCTATGGACGAACTTAGATAAACCTTAGATTGAGACTAAGAGACTAACTTGGGATGAACAAAGACAAACTTTAGTCTCATTCTAAGGTTTGTCTAAGTTCGTCCCAAGTTAGTCTAAGTTCGTCCCAAATTAGTCTCTTTCTAAAGACGAACTTAGACAAACCTTAGAATGAGACTAACGAGACTAACTTGGGATGAACAAAGACAAACTTTAGTCTCATTCTAAGGTTTGTCTAAGTTCGTCCCAAGTTCGTCAAAGTTCATCCAAGTTAGTGTATTTCTAAGGACGAACTTAGATAAAACTTAGAATGAGAGTAAGGAGACTAACGTGAGACGAACAAAGACTAACTTTAGTCTCATTCTAAGGTTTGTCTAAGTTGATCCCAAGTTAGACTATTTCTAAGGATGAACTTATACAAAACTTAGAATAAGACTAACGAGACTAACTTGGGACGAACAAAGACAAACTTTAGTCTCATTCTAAGGTTTGTCTAAGTTCGTCCCAAGTTAGTCTATTTCTAAGGACAAACTTAGATAAACCTTAGAATGAGACTAACAAGACTAACTTGGGACGAACAAAGACAAACTTTAGTCTCATTCTAAGGTTTGTCTAAGTTCGTCCCAAGTTAGTCTATTTCTAAGGAAAAACTTAGATAAACCTTAGAATGAGACTAACGAGACTAACTTGGGAAGAACAAAGACAAACATTAGTCTCATTCTAAGGTTTGTCAAAGTTCATCCCAAGTTAGTCTATTTCTAAGGACGAACTTAGATAAACCTTAGAATGAGAGTAACGAGACTAACTTGAGACAAACAAAGCCAAACTTTAGTCTCATTCTAAGGTTTGTCAAAGTTCGTCCCAAGTTAGTCTATTTCTAAGAACGAACTTACACAAACCTTAGAATGAGACTAACGAGACTAACTTGGGACGAACAAAGACAAACATTTGTCTCATTCTAAGGTTAGTCTAAGTTCGCCCCAAGTTAGTCTATTTCTAAGGACGAACTTAGATAAACCTTAGAATTAGACTAACGAGACTAACTTGGGACGAACAAAGATAAACTTTAGTCTCATTTTTAGGTTGTTCTATGTTTGTCCCAAGTTAGTCTAAGTTCGTCCCAAGTTAGTCTATTTCTAAGGACGAACTTAGATAAACCTTACAATGAGACTAACGAGACTAACTTGGGACGAACAAAGATAAACTTTAGTCTCAGTTTTAGGTTGTTCTATGTTTGTCCCAAGTTAGTCTAAGTTCGTCCCACGTTTGTCTCTTTCTAAGGATGAACTTAGACAATCCTTAGAATGAGCCTAAGGAGACTAACTAGGGAAAAACAAAGACAAACTTTAGTCTCATTCTAAGGTTTGCCTAAGTTCGTCCCAAGTTTGTCAAAGTTCGTCCCAATTTAGTCTATTTCTAAGGACGTACTTAGACAAACCGTAGAATGAGACTAACGAGACTAACTTGGGACGAACAAAGACAAACTTTAGTCTCATTCTAAGGTTTGTCTAAGTTCATCCCAAGTTCATCTATTTCTAAGGATGAACTTAGATAAACCTTAGAATGAGGCTAACGAGACTAACTTGGGACGAACAAAGACAAACTTTAGTCTCATTCTAAGGTTTGTCTAAGTTCGTCCTAAGTTAGTCTAAGTTCGTCCCACATTTGTCTCTTTCTAAGGACGAACTTAGACAAACCTTAGAATGAGACTAACGAGACTAACTTTTGATGAACAAAGACAAACTTTAGTCTCATTCTAAGGTTTGTCTAAGTTCGTCTCAAGTTTGTCAAAGTTCGTCCCAAGTTATTCTATTTCTAAGGACGAACTTATACAAACCTTAGAATGAGACTAACGAGACTAACTTGGGACGAACAAAGACAAACTTTAGTCTCATTCTAAGGTTTGTCTAAGTTCGTCCCAAGTTAGTCTATTTCTACGGACGAACTTAGATAAACCTTAGAATGATACTAACGAGACTAACTTGGGACGAACAGTGACAAACTTTAGTCTCATTCTAAGGTTTGTCTAAGTTCGTCCCAAGTTAGTCTATTTCTACGGACGAACTTAGACAAACCTTAGAATGAGACTAACGAGACTAACTTGGGACGAACAATGACAAACTTTAGTCTCATTCTAATGTTTGTCTAAGTTCGTCCAAAGTTAGTCTATTTCTAAGGACGAACTTAGATAAACCTTAGAATGAGAGTAACGAGACTAACTTGAGACAAACAAAGCCAAACTTTGGTCTCATTCAAAGGTTTGTCAAAGTTCGTCCCAAGTTAGTCTATTTCTAAGGACGAACATACACAAACCTTAGAATGAGACTAACGAGACTAACTTGGGACGAACAAAGACAAACATTTGTCTCATTCTAAGGTTAGTCTAAGTTCGTCCCAAGTTAGTCTATTTCTAAGGACGAACTTAGATAAACCTTAGAATGAGACTAACGAGACTAACTTGGGACTAACAAAGACAAACTTTAGTCTCATTCTAAGGTTTGTCTAAGTTCGTCCCAAGTTAGTCTAAGTTCGTCCCACATTTGTCTCTTTCTAAGGACGAACTTAGACAAACCTTAGAATGAGACTAACGAGACTAACTTGGGACGAACAAAGACAAACATTAATGTCATTCTAAGGTTAGTCTAAGTTCATCCCTAGTTAGTCTATTTCTAAGGACGAACTTAGATAAACCTTAAAATGAGAGTAACTAGACAAACTTGGGACGAACAAAGACAAACTTTAGTCTCATTCTAAGGTTTGTCAAAGTTCGTCCCAAGTTAGACTATTTCTAAGGACGAACGTATACAACCCTTAGAATGAGACTAACGAGACTAACTTGGGACGAACAAAGACAAACATTAGTCTCATTCTAAGGTTAGTCTAAGTTTGTCCGTCTATTTCTAAGGACGAACTTAGATAAACCTTAGAATGAGAGTATCGAGACTAACTTGGGACGAACAAAGACAAACTTTAGTCTCATTCTAAGGTTTGTCTAAGTTCATCCCAAGTTCATCTATTTCTAAGGATGAACTTAGATAAACCTTAGAATGAGACTAACGAGACTAACTTGGGACGAACAAAGACAAACTTTAGTCTCATTCTAAGGTTTGTCTAAGTTCGTCCTAAGTTAGTCTAAGTTCGTCCCACGTTTGTCTCTTTCTAAGGACGAACTTAGACAAACCTTAGAATGAGACTAACGAGACTAACTTTTGATGAACAAAGACAAACTTTAGTCTCATTCTAAGGTTTGTCTAAGTTCGTCTCAAGTTTGTCAAAGTTCGTCCCAAGTTATTCTATTTCTAAGGACGAACTTATACAAACCTTAGAATGAGACTAACGAGACTAACTTGGGACGAACAAAGACAAACTTTAGTCTCATTCTAAGGTTTGTCTAAGTTCGTCCCAAGTTAGTCTATTTCTACGGACGAACTTAGATAAACCTTAGAATGATACTAACGAGACTAACTTGGGACGAACAGTGACAAACTTTAGTCTCATTCTAAGGTTTGTCTAAGTTCGTCCCAAGTTAGTCTATTTCTACGGACGAACTTAGACAAACCTTAGAATGAGACTAACGAGACTAACTTGGGACGAACAATGACAAACTTTAGTCTCATTCTAATGTTTGTCTAAGTTCGTCCAAAGTTAGTCTATTTCTAAGGACGAACTTAGATAAACCTTAGAATGAGAGTAACGAGACTAACTTGAGACAAACAAAGCCAAACTTTGGTCTCATTCAAAGGTTTGTCAAAGTTCGTCCCAAGTTAGTCTATTTCTAAGGACGAACATACACAAACCTTAGAATGAGACTAACGAGACTAACTTGGGACGAACAAAGACAAACATTTGTCTCATTCTAAGGTTAGTCTAAGTTCGTCCCAAGTTAGTCTATTTCTAAGGACGAACTTAGATAAACCTTAGAATGAGACTAATGAGACTAACTTGGGACGAACAAAGACAAACTTAAGTCTCATTCTAAGGTTTGTCTAAGTTTGTCCCAAGTTAGTCTATTTCTACGGACGAACTTAGACAAACCTTAGAATGAGACTAACGTGACTAACTTGAGACAAACAATGACAAACTTTAGTCTCATTCTAAGGTTTGTCTAAGTTCGTCCCAAGTTAGTCTATTTCTAAGGACGAACTTAGACAAACCTTAGAATGAGACTAACGAGACTAACTTGGGATGAACAAAGACAAACTTTAGTCTCATTCTAAGGTTTGTCTAAGTTCATCCCAAGTTCGTCAAAGTTCATCCAAGTTAGTCTATTTCTAAGGACGAACTTAGATAAAACTTAGAATGAGAGTAAGGAGACTAACGTGAGACGAACAAAGACAAACTTTAGTCTCATTCTAAGGTTTGCCTAAGTTGATCGCAAGTTAGACTATTTCTAAGGATGAACTTATACAAACCTTAGAATGAGACTAACGAGACTAACTTGGGACGAACAAAGACAAACTTTAGTCTCATTCTAAGGTTTGTCTAAGTTCGTCCCAAGTTAGTCTATTTCTAAGGACAAACTTAGATAAACCTTAGAATGAGACTAACGAGACTAACTTGGGAAGAACAAAGACAAACATTAGTCTCATTCTAAGGTTTGTCAAAGTTCGTCCCAAGTTAGTCTATTTCTAAGGACGAACTTAGATAAACCTTAGAATGAGAGTAACGAGACTAACTTGAGACAAACAAAGCCAAACTTTAGTCTCATTCTAAGGTTTGTCAAAGTTCGTCCCAAGTTAGTCTATTTCTAAGGACGAACTTACACAAACCTTAGAATGAGACTAACGAGACTAACTTGGGACGAACAAAGACAAATATTTGTCTCATTCTAAGGTTTGTCAAAGTTCGTCCCAATTTAGTCTATTTCTAAGGACGTACTTAGACAAACCATAGAATGAGACTAACGAGACTAACTTGGGACGAACAAAGACAAACTTTAGTCTCATTCTAAGGTTTGTCTAAGTTCATCCCAAGTTCGTCTATTTCTAAGGATGAACTTAGATAAACCTTAGAATGAGACTAACGAGACTAACTTGGGACGAACAAAGACAAACTTTAGTCTCATTCTAAGGTTTGTCTAAGTTCATCCCAAGTTAGTCTAAGTTCGTCCCACGTTTGTCTCTTTCTAAGGACGAACTTAGACAAACCTTAGAATGAGACTAACGAGACTAACTTTTGATGAACAAAGACAAACTTTAGTCTCATTCTAAGGTTTGTCTAAGTTCGTCTCAAGTTTGTCAAAGTTCGTCCCAAGTTATTCTATTTCTAAGGACGAACTTATACAAACCTTAGAATGAGACTAACGAGACTAACTTGGGACGAACAAAGACAAACTTTAGTCTCATTCAAAGGTTTGTCTAAGTTCGTCCCAAGTTAGTCTATTTCTACGGACGAACTTAGATAAACCTTAGAATGAGACTAACGAGACTAACTTGGGAAGAACAAAGACAAACATTAGTCTCATTCTAAGGTTTGTCAAAGTTCGTCCCAAGTTAGTCTATTTCTAAGGACGAACTTAGATAAACCTTAGAATGAGAGTAACGAGACTAACTTGAGACAAACAAAGCCAAACTTTAGTCTCATTCTAAGGTTTGTCAAAGTTCGTCCCAAGTTAGTCTATTTCTAAGGACGAACTTACACAAACCTTAGAATGAGACTAACGAGACTAACTTGGGACGAACAAAGACAAATATTTGTCTCATTCTAAGGTTTGTCAAAGTTCGTCCCAATTTAGTCTATTTCTAAGGACGTACTTAGACAAACCATAGAATGAGACTAACGAGACTAACTTGGGACGAACAAAGACAAACTTTAGTCTCATTCTAAGGTTTGTCTAAGTTCATCCCAAGTTCGTCTATTTCTAAGGATGAACTTAGATAAACCTTAGAATGAGACTAACGAGACTAACTTGGGACGAACAAAGACAAACTTTAGTCTCATTCTAAGGTTTGTCTAAGTTCATCCCAAGTTAGTCTAAGTTCGTCCCACGTTTGTCTCTTTCTAAGGACGAACTTAGACAAACCTTAGAATGAGACTAACGAGACTAACTTTTGATGAACAAAGACAAACTTTAGTCTCATTCTAAGGTTTGTCTAAGTTCGTCTCAAGTTTGTCAAAGTTCGTCCCAAGTTATTCTATTTCTAAGGACGAACTTATACAAACCTTAGAATGAGACTAACGAGACTAACTTGGGACGAACAAAGACAAACTTTAGTCTCATTCAAAGGTTTGTCTAAGTTCGTCCCAAGTTAGTCTATTTCTACGGACGAACTTAGATAAACCTTAGAATGAGACTAACGAGACTAACTTGGGACGAACAGTGACAAACTTTAGTCTCATTCTAAGGTTTGTCTAAGTTCGTCCCAAGTTAGTCTATTTCTACGGACGAACTTAGACAAACCTTAGAATGAGACTAACGAGACTAACTTGGGACGAACAATGACAAACTTTAGTCTCATTCTAATGTTTGTCTAAGTTCGTCCAAAGTTAGTCTATTTCTAAGGACGAACTTAGATAAACCTTAGAATGAGAGTAACGAGACTAACTTGAGACAAACAAAGCCAAACTTTGGTCTCATTCAAAGGTTTGTCAAAGTTCGTCCCAAGTTAGTCTATTTCTAAGGACGAACTTAGATAAACCTTAAAATGAGAGTAACTAGACAAACTTGGGACGAACAAAGACAAACTTTAGTCTCATTCTAAGGTTTGTCAAAGTTCGTCCCAAGTTAGACTATTTCTAAGGACGAACGTATACAACCCTTAGAATGAGACTAACGAGACTAACTTGGGACGAACAAAGACAAACATTAGTCTCATTCTAAGGTTAGTCTAAGTTTGTCCGTCTATTTCTAAGGACGAACTTAGATAAACCTTAGAATGAGAGTATCGAGACTAACTTGGGACGAACAAAGACAAACTTTAGTCTCATTCTAAGGTTTGTCTAAGTTCATCCCAAGTTCATCTATTTCTAAGGATGAACTTAGATAAACCTTAGAATGAGACTAACGAGACTAACTTGGGACGAACAAAGACAAACTTTAGTCTCATTCTAAGGTTTGTCTAAGTTCGTCCTAAGTTAGTCTAAGTTCGTCCCACGTTTGTCTCTTTCTAAGGACGAACTTAGACAAACCTTAGAATGAGACTAACGAGACTAACTTTTGATGAACAAAGACAAACTTTAGTCTCATTCTAAGGTTTGTCTAAGTTCGTCTCAAGTTTGTCAAAGTTCGTCCCAAGTTATTCTATTTCTAAGGACGAACTTATACAAACCTTAGAATGAGACTAACGAGACTAACTTGGGACGAACAAAGACAAACTTTAGTCTCATTCTAAGGTTTGTCTAAGTTCGTCCCAAGTTAGTCTATTTCTACGGACGAACTTAGATAAACCTTAGAATGATACTAACGAGACTAACTTGGGACGAACAGTGACAAACTTTAGTCTCATTCTAAGGTTTGTCTAAGTTCGTCCCAAGTTAGTCTATTTCTACGGACGAACTTAGACAAACCTTAGAATGAGACTAACGAGACTAACTTGGGACGAACAATGACAAACTTTAGTCTCATTCTAATGTTTGTCTAAGTTCGTCCAAAGTTAGTCTATTTCTAAGGACGAACTTAGATAAACCTTAGAATGAGAGTAACGAGACTAACTTGAGACAAACAAAGCCAAACTTTGGTCTCATTCAAAGGTTTGTCAAAGTTCGTCCCAAGTTAGTCTATTTCTAAGGACGAACATACACAAACCTTAGAATGAGACTAACGAGACTAACTTGGGACGAACAAAGACAAACATTTGTCTCATTCTAAGGTTAGTCTAAGTTCGTCCCAAGTTAGTCTATTTCTAAGGACGAACTTAGATAAACCTTAGAATGAGACTAATGAGACTAACTTGGGACGAACAAAGACAAACTTAAGTCTCATTCTAAGGTTTGTCTAAGTTTGTCCCAAGTTAGTCTATTTCTACGGACGAACTTAGACAAACCTTAGAATGAGACTAACGTGACTAACTTGAGACAAACAATGACAAACTTTAGTCTCATTCTAAGGTTTGTCTAAGTTCGTCCCAAGTTAGTCTATTTCTAAGGACGAACTTAGACAAACCTTAGAATGAGACTAACGAGACTAACTTGGGATGAACAAAGACAAACTTTAGTCTCATTCTAAGGTTTGTCTAAGTTCATCCCAAGTTCGTCAAAGTTCATCCAAGTTAGTCTATTTCTAAGGACGAACTTAGATAAAACTTAGAATGAGAGTAAGGAGACTAACGTGAGACGAACAAAGACAAACTTTAGTCTCATTCTAAGGTTTGCCTAAGTTGATCGCAAGTTAGACTATTTCTAAGGATGAACTTATACAAACCTTAGAATGAGACTAACGAGACTAACTTGGGACGAACAAAGACAAACTTTAGTCTCATTCTAAGGTTTGTCTAAGTTCGTCCCAAGTTAGTCTATTTCTAAGGACAAACTTAGATAAACCTTAGAATGAGACTAACGAGACTAACTTGGGAAGAACAAAGACAAACATTAGTCTCATTCTAAGGTTTGTCAAAGTTCGTCCCAAGTTAGTCTATTTCTAAGGACGAACTTAGATAAACCTTAGAATGAGAGTAACGAGACTAACTTGAGACAAACAAAGCCAAACTTTAGTCTCATTCTAAGGTTTGTCAAAGTTCGTCCCAAGTTAGTCTATTTCTAAGGACGAACTTACACAAACCTTAGAATGAGACTAACGAGACTAACTTGGGACGAACAAAGACAAATATTTGTCTCATTCTAAGGTTTGTCAAAGTTCGTCCCAATTTAGTCTATTTCTAAGGACGTACTTAGACAAACCATAGAATGAGACTAACGAGACTAACTTGGGACGAACAAAGACAAACTTTAGTCTCATTCTAAGGTTTGTCTAAGTTCATCCCAAGTTCGTCTATTTCTAAGGATGAACTTAGATAAACCTTAGAATGAGACTAACGAGACTAACTTGGGACGAACAAAGACAAACTTTAGTCTCATTCTAAGGTTTGTCTAAGTTCATCCCAAGTTAGTCTAAGTTCGTCCCACGTTTGTCTCTTTCTAAGGACGAACTTAGACAAACCTTAGAATGAGACTAACGAGACTAACTTTTGATGAACAAAGACAAACTTTAGTCTCATTCTAAGGTTTGTCTAAGTTCGTCTCAAGTTTGTCAAAGTTCGTCCCAAGTTATTCTATTTCTAAGGACGAACTTATACAAACCTTAGAATGAGACTAACGAGACTAACTTGGGACGAACAAAGACAAACTTTAGTCTCATTCAAAGGTTTGTCTAAGTTCGTCCCAAGTTAGTCTATTTCTACGGACGAACTTAGATAAACCTTAGAATGAGACTAACGAGACTAACTTGGGAAGAACAAAGACAAACATTAGTCTCATTCTAAGGTTTGTCAAAGTTCGTCCCAAGTTAGTCTATTTCTAAGGACGAACTTAGATAAACCTTAGAATGAGAGTAACGAGACTAACTTGAGACAAACAAAGCCAAACTTTAGTCTCATTCTAAGGTTTGTCAAAGTTCGTCCCAAGTTAGTCTATTTCTAAGGACGAACTTACACAAACCTTAGAATGAGACTAACGAGACTAACTTGGGACGAACAAAGACAAATATTTGTCTCATTCTAAGGTTTGCCAAAGTTCGTCCCAATTTAGTCTATTTCTAAGGACGTACTTAGACAAACCATAGAATGAGACTAACGAGACTAACTTGGGACGAACAAAGACAAACTTTAGTCTCATTCTAAGGTTTGTCTAAGTTCATCCCAAGTTCGTCTATTTCTAAGGATGAACTTAGATAAACCTTAGAATGAGACTAACGAGACTAACTTGGGACGAACAAAGACAAACTTTAGTCTCATTCTAAGGTTTGTCTAAGTTCATCCCAAGTTAGTCTAAGTTCGTCCCACGTTTGTCTCTTTCTAAGGACGAACTTAGACAAACCTTAGAATGAGACTAACGAGACTAACTTTTGATGAACAAAGACAAACTTTAGTCTCATTCTAAGGTTTGTCTAAGTTCGTCTCAAGTTTGTCAAAGTTCGTCCCAAGTTATTCTATTTCTAAGGACGAACTTATACAAACCTTAGAATGAGACTAACGAGACTAACTTGGGACGAACAAAGACAAACTTTAGTCTCATTCAAAGGTTTGTCTAAGTTCGTCCCAAGTTAGTCTATTTCTACGGACGAACTTAGATAAACCTTAGAATGAGACTAACGAGACTAACTTGGGACGAACAGTGACAAACTTTAGTCTCATTCTAAGGTTTGTCTAAGTTCGTCCCAAGTTAGTCTATTTCTACGGACGAACTTAGACAAACCTTAGAATGAGACTAACGAGACTAACTTGGGACGAACAATGACAAACTTTAGTCTCATTCTAATGTTTGTCTAAGTTCGTCCAAAGTTAGTCTATTTCTAAGGACGAACTTAGATAAACCTTAGAATGAGAGTAACGAGACTAACTTGAGACAAACAAAGCCAAACTTTGGTCTCATTCAAAGGTTTGTCAAAGTTCGTCCCAAGTTAGTCTATTTCTAAGGACGAACTTAGATAAACCTTAAAATGAGAGTAACTAGACAAACTTGGGACGAACAAAGACAAACTTTAGTCTCATTCTAAGGTTTGTCAAAGTTCGTCCCAAGTTAGACTATTTCTAAGGACGAACGTATACAACCCTTAGAATGAGACTAACGAGACTAACTTGGGACGAACAAAGACAAACATTAGTCTCATTCTAAGGTTAGTCTAAGTTTGTCCGTCTATTTCTAAGGACGAACTTAGATAAACCTTAGAATGAGAGTATCGAGACTAACTTGGGACGAACAAAGACAAACTTTAGTCTCATTCTAAGGTTTGTCTAAGTTCATCCCAAGTTCATCTATTTCTAAGGATGAACTTAGATAAACCTTAGAATGAGACTAACGAGACTAACTTGGGACGAACAAAGACAAACTTTAGTCTCATTCTAAGGTTTGTCTAAGTTCGTCCTAAGTTAGTCTAAGTTCGTCCCACGTTTGTCTCTTTCTAAGGACGAACTTAGACAAACCTTAGAATGAGACTAACGAGACTAACTTTTGATGAACAAAGACAAACTTTAGTCTCATTCTAAGGTTTGTCTAAGTTCGTCTCAAGTTTGTCAAAGTTCGTCCCAAGTTATTCTATTTCTAAGGACGAACTTATACAAACCTTAGAATGAGACTAACGAGACTAACTTGGGACGAACAAAGACAAACTTTAGTCTCATTCTAAGGTTTGTCTAAGTTCGTCCCAAGTTAGTCTATTTCTACGGACGAACTTAGATAAACCTTAGAATGATACTAACGAGACTAACTTGGGACGAACAGTGACAAACTTTAGTCTCATTCTAAGGTTTGTCTAAGTTCGTCCCAAGTTAGTCTATTTCTACGGACGAACTTAGACAAACCTTAGAATGAGACTAACGAGACTAACTTGGGACGAACAATGACAAACTTTAGTCTCATTCTAATGTTTGTCTAAGTTCGTCCAAAGTTAGTCTATTTCTAAGGACGAACTTAGATAAACCTTAGAATGAGAGTAACGAGACTAACTTGAGACAAACAAAGCCAAACTTTGGTCTCATTCAAAGGTTTGTCAAAGTTCGTCCCAAGTTAGTCTATTTCTAAGGACGAACATACACAAACCTTAGAATGAGACTAACGAGACTAACTTGGGACGAACAAAGACAAACATTTGTCTCATTCTAAGGTTAGTCTAAGTTCGTCCCAAGTTAGTCTATTTCTAAGGACGAACTTAGATAAACCTTAGAATGAGACTAATGAGACTAACTTGGGACGAACAAAGACAAACTTAAGTCTCATTCTAAGGTTTGTCTAAGTTTGTCCCAAGTTAGTCTATTTCTACGGACGAACTTAGACAAACCTTAGAATGAGACTAACGTGACTAACTTGAGACAAACAATGACAAACTTTAGTCTCATTCTAAGGTTTGTCTAAGTTCGTCCCAAGTTAGTCTATTTCTAAGGACGAACTTAGACAAACCTTAGAATGAGACTAACGAGACTAACTTGGGATGAACAAAGACAAACTTTAGTCTCATTCTAAGGTTTGTCTAAGTTCATCCCAAGTTCGTCAAAGTTCATCCAAGTTAGTCTATTTCTAAGGACGAACTTAGATAAAACTTAGAATGAGAGTAAGGAGACTAACGTGAGACGAACAAAGACAAACTTTAGTCTCATTCTAAGGTTTGCCTAAGTTGATCGCAAGTTAGACTATTTCTAAGGATGAACTTATACAAACCTTAGAATGAGACTAACGAGACTAACTTGGGACGAACAAAGACAAACTTTAGTCTCATTCTAAGGTTTGTCTAAGTTCGTCCCAAGTTAGTCTATTTCTAAGGACAAACTTAGATAAACCTTAGAATGAGACTAACGAGACTAACTTGGGAAGAACAAAGACAAACATTAGTCTCATTCTAAGGTTTGTCAAAGTTCGTCCCAAGTTAGTCTATTTCTAAGGACGAACTTAGATAAACCTTAGAATGAGAGTAACGAGACTAACTTGAGACAAACAAAGCCAAACTTTAGTCTCATTCTAAGGTTTGTCAAAGTTCGTCCCAAGTTAGTCTATTTCTAAGGACGAACTTACACAAACCTTAGAATGAGACTAACGAGACTAACTTGGGACGAACAAAGACAAATATTTGTCTCATTCTAAGGTTTGTCAAAGTTCGTCCCAATTTAGTCTATTTCTAAGGACGTACTTAGACAAACCATAGAATGAGACTAACGAGACTAACTTGGGACGAACAAAGACAAACTTTAGTCTCATTCTAAGGTTTGTCTAAGTTCATCCCAAGTTCGTCTATTTCTAAGGATGAACTTAGATAAACCTTAGAATGAGACTAACGAGACTAACTTGGGACGAACAAAGACAAACTTTAGTGTCATTCTAAGGTTTGTCTAAGTTCATCCCAAGTTAGTCTAAGTTCGTCCCACGTTTGTCTCTTTCTAAGGACGAACTTAGACAAACCTTAGAATGAGACTAACGAGACTAACTTTTGATGAACAAAGACAAACTTTAGTCTCATTCTAAGGTTTGTCTAAGTTCGTCTCAAGTTTGTCAAAGTTCGTCCCAAGTTATTCTATTTCTAAGGACGAACTTATACAAACCTTAGAATGAGACTAACGAGACTAACTTGGGACGAACAAAGACAAACTTTAGTCTCATTCAAAGGTTTGTCTAAGTTCGTCCCAAGTTAGTCTATTTCTACGGACGAACTTAGATAAACCTTAGAATGAGACTAACGAGACTAACTTGGGAAGAACAAAGACAAACATTAGTCTCATTCTAAGGTTTGTCAAAGTTCGTCCCAAGTTAGTCTATTTCTAAGGACGAACT
Organism: Rhodiola kirilowii; assembly: GCA_033675215.1. Taxonomy (NCBI): domain Eukaryota; kingdom Viridiplantae; phylum Streptophyta; class Magnoliopsida; order Saxifragales; family Crassulaceae; genus Rhodiola; species Rhodiola kirilowii. Next base: position 111,873 of record JAUCNB010000074.1, read on the forward strand.
TAGATAAACCTTAGAATGAGAGTAACGAGACTAACTTGAGACAAACAAAGCCAAACTTTAGTCTCATTCTAAGGTTTGTCAAAGTTCGTCCCAAGTTAGTCTATTTCTAAGGACGAACTTACACAAACCTTAGAATGAGACTAACGAGACTAACTTGGGACGAACAAAGACAAATATTTGTCTCATTCTAAGGTTTGTCAAAGTTCGTCCCAATTTAGTCTATTTCTAAGGACGTACTTAGACAAACCATAGAATGAGACTAACGAGACTAACTTGGGACGAACAAAGACAAACTTTAGTCTCATTCTAAGGTTTGTCTAAGTTCATCCCAAGTTCGTCTATTTCTAAGGATGAACTTAGATAAACCTTAGAATGAGACTAACGAGACTAACTTGGGACGAACAAAGACAAACTTTAGTCTCATTCTAAGGTTTGTCTAAGTTCATCCCAAGTTAGTCTAAGTTCGTCCCACGTTTGTCTCTTTCTAAGGACGAACTTAGACAAACCTTAGAATGAGACTAACGAGACTAACTTTTGATGAACAAAGACAAACTTTAGTCTCATTCTAAGGTTTGTCTAAGTTCGTCTCAAGTTTGTCAAAGTTCGTCCCAAGTTATTCTATTTCTAAGGACGAACTTATACAAACCTTAGAATGAGACTAACGAGACTAACTTGGGACGAACAAAGACAAACTTTAGTCTCATTCAAAGGTTTGTCTAAGTTCGTCCCAAGTTAGTCTATTTCTACGGACGAACTTAGATAAACCTTAGAATGAGACTAACGAGACTAACTTGGGACGAACAGTGACAAACTTTAGTCTCATTCTAAGGTTTGTCTAAGTTCGTCCCAAGTTAGTCTATTTCTACGGACGAACTTAGACAAACCTTAGAATGAGACTAACGAGACTAACTTGGGACGAACAATGACAAACTTTAGTCTCATTCTAATGTTTGTCTAAGTTCGTCCAAAGTTAGTCTATTTCTAAGGACGAACTTAGATAAACCTTAGAATGAGAGTAACGAGACTAACTTGAGACAAACAAAGCCAAACTTTGGTCTCATTCAAAGGTTTGTCAAAGTTCGTCCCAAGTTAGTCTATTTCTAAGGACGAACATACACAAACCTTAGAATGAGACTAACGAGACTAACTTGGGACGAACAAAGACAAACATTTGTCTCATTCTAAGGTTAGTCTAAGTTCGTCCCAAGTTAGTCTATTTCTAAGGACGAACTTAGATAAACCTTAGAATGAGACTAACGAGACTAACTTGGGACGAACAAAGACAAACTTAAGTCTCATTCTAAGGTTTGTCTAAGTTTGTCCCAAGTTAGTCTATTTCTACGGACGAACTTAGACAAACCTTAGAATGAGACTAACGTGACTAACTTGAGACAAACAATGACAAACTTTAGTCTCATTCTAAGGTTTGTCTAAGTTCGTCCCAAATTAGTTTATTTCTAAGGACGAACTTAGATAAACCTTAGAATGAGACTAACGAGACTAACTTGGGACAAACAAAGATAAACTTTAGTCTCATTCTAAGGTTGTTCTATGTTTGTCCCAAGTTAGTCTAAGTTCGTCCCAAGTTAGTCACTTTCTAAGGACGAACTTAGACAAACCTTAGAATGAGACTAACGAGACTAACTTGGGATGAACAAAGACAAACTTTAGTCTCATTCTAAGGTTTGTCTAAGTTCGTCCCAAGTTCGTCAAAGTTCATCCAAGTTAGTCTATTTCTAAGGACGAACTTAGATAAAACTTAGAATGAGAGTAAGGAGACTAACGTGAGACGAACAAAGACAAACTTTAGTCTCATTCTAAGGTTTGCCTAAGTTGATCCCAAGTTAGACTATTTCTAAGGATGAACTTATACAAACCTTAGAATGAGACTAACGAGACTAACTTGGGACGAACAAAGACAAACTTTAGTCTCATTCTAAGGTTTTTCTAAGTTCGTCCCAAGTTAGTCTATTTCTAAGGACAAACTTAGATAAACCTTAGAATGAGACTAACGAGACTAACTTGGGAAGAACAAAGACAAACATTAGTCTCATTCTAAGGTTTGTCAAAGTTCGTCCCAAGTTAGTCTATTTCTAAGGACGAACTTAGATAAACCTTAGAATGAGAGTAACGAGACTAACTTGAGACAAACAAAGCCAAACTTTAGTCTCATTCTAAGGTTTGTCAAAGTTCGTCCCAAGTTAGTCTATTTCTAAGGACGAACTTACACAAACCTTAGAATGAGACTAACGAGACTAACTTGGGACGAACAAAGACAAATATTTGTCTCATTCTAAGGTTAGTCTAAGTTCGTCCCAAGTTAGTCTATTTCTAAGAACGAACTTAGATAAACCATGGAATGAGACTAACGAGACTAACTCAGGACGAACAAAGATAAACTTTAGTCTCATTTTTAGGTTGTTCTATGTTTGTCCCAAGTTAGTCTAAGTTCGTCCCAAGTTAGTCTATTTCTAAGGACGAACTTAGATAAACCTTAGAATGAGACTAACGAGCCTTACTTGGGACGAACAAAGATAAACTTTAGTCTCATTCTAAGGTTTGTCTAAGTTCATCCCAAGTTAGTCTAAGTTCGTCCCACGTTTGTCTCTTTCTAAGGACGAACTTAGACAAACCTTAGAATGAGACTAACGAGACTAACTTTTGATGAACAAAGACAAACTTAAGTCTCATTCTAAGGTTTGTCTAAGTTCGTCTCAAGTTTGTCAAAGTTCGTCCCAAGTTATTCTATTTCTAAGGACGAACTTAGACAAACCTTAGAATGAGACTAACGAGACTAACTTGGGAAGAACAAAGACAAACATTAGTCTCATTCTAAGGTTTGTCAAAGTTCGTCCCAAGTTAGTCTATTTCTAAGGATGAACTTATAAAAACCTTAGAATGAGACTAACGAGACTAACTTGGGACGAACAAAGACAAACTTTAGTCTCATTCTAAGGTTTGTCTAAGTTCGTCCCAAGTTTGTCAAAGTTCGTCCCAAGTTTGTCAAAGTTCGTCCCAAGTTATTCTATTTCTAAGGACAAACTTAGACAAACCTTAGAATGAGACTAACGAGACTAACTTGAGACGAACAAAGACAAACTTTAGTCTCATTCGAAGGTTTGTCAAAGTTCGTCCCAACTTAGTCTATTTCTAAGGACAAACTTATACAAACCTTAGAATGAGACTAACGAGACTAACTTGGGACGAACAAAGACAAACTTTAGTCTCATTCTAAGGTTTGTCTAAGTTCATCCCAAGTTAGTCTATTTCTAAGGACGAAGTTATATAAACCTTAGAATGAGACTAACGAGACAAACTTGGGACGAACAAAGATAAAATTTAGTCTCATTTTTAGGTTGTTCTATGTTTGTCCCAAGTTAGTCTATGTTCGTCCCACGTTTGTCTCTTTCCAAGGACGAACTTAGACAAACCTTAGAATGAGACTAACGAGACTTGGGACGAACAAAGATAACTTTAGTCTCATTCTAAGGTTGTTCTGTGTTCGTCCCAAGTTAGTCAAAGTTCATCCCACGTTTGTCTCTTTCTAAGGACGAACTTAGACAAACCTTAGAATGAGACTAACAAGACTAATTTGGGACGAACAAAGACAAACTTTAGTCTCATTCTAAGGTTTGTCTAAGTTCATCCCAAGTTTTTCAAAGTTCATCCTAAGTTAGTCTATTTCTAAGGAGGAACTTAGACAAACCTTAGAATGAGACTAACAAGACTAACTTGGGAAGAACAAAGACAAACATTAGTCTCATTCTAAGGTTAGTCTAAGTTCGTCCCTAGTTAGTCTATTTCTATGGACGAACTTAGATAAACCTTAGATTGAGACTAAGAGACTAACTTGGGATGAACAATGACAAACTTTAGTCTCATTCTAAGGTTTGTCTAAGTTCGTCTCAAGTTTGTCAAAGTTCGTCCCAAGTTATTCTATTTCTAAGGACGAACTTAGACAAACCTTAGAATGAGACTAACGAGACTAACTTGGGAAGAACAAAGACAAATATTTGTCTCATTCTAAGGTTTGTCAAAGTTCGTCCCAAGTTAGTCTATTTCTAAGGACGAACTTATACGAACTTAGAATGAGACTAACGAGACTAACTTGGGATGAACAATGACAAACTTTAGTGTCATTCTAAGGTTTGTCTAAGTTCGTCCCAAGTTAGTCTATTTCTAAGGACGAACTTAGATAAACCTTAGAATGAGACTAACGAGATTAACTTGGGACGAACAAAGATAAACTTTAGTCTCATTCTAAGGTTGTTCTATGTTCGTCCCAAGTTAGTCTAAGTTCGTCCCACGTTTGTCTATTTCTAAGGACGAACTTAGATAAACCTTAGAATGAGACTAACGAGACTAACTTGGGACGAACAAAGATAAACTTTAGTCTCAGTCTAAGGTTGTTCTATGTTTGTCCCAAGTTAGTCTAAGTTCGTCCCACGTTTGTCTCTTTCTAAGGATGAACTTAGACAAACCTTAGAATGAGACTAACGAGACTAACTTGGGACGAACAAAGATAAACTTTAGTCGCATTCTAAGGTTTGTCTGAGTTCGTCCCAAGTTTGTCAAAGTTCATCCAAGTTAGTCTATTTCTAAGGACGAACTTAGATAAAACTTAGAATGAGAGTAAGGAGACTAACGTGAGACGAACAAAGACAAACTTTAGTCTCATTCTAAGGTTTGCCAAAGTTGATCCCAAGTTAGACTATTTCTAAGGATGAACTTATATAAACCTTAGAATGAGACTAACGAGACTAACTTGGGATGAACAAAGACAATCTTTAGTCTCATTCTAAGGTTTGTCTAAGTTCATCCCAAGTTAGTCTATTTCTAAGGACAAACTTAGATAAACCTTAAAATGAGATTAACGAGACTAACTTGGGAAGAACAAAGACAAACATTAGTCTCATTCTAAGGTTTGTCAAAGATCGTCCCAAGTTAGTCTATTTCTAAGGACGAACTTAGATAAACCTTAGAATGAGAGTAACGAGACTAACTTGAGACAAACAAAGCCAAACTTTAGTCTCATTCTCAGGTTTGTCAAATTTCGTCCCAAGTTAGTCTATTTCTAAGGACGAACTTAGATAAACCTTAGAATGAGACTAACGAGACTAACTCGGGACGAACAAAGATAAACTTTAGGCTCATTTTTAGGTTGTTCTATGTTTGTCCCAAGTTAGTCTATGTTCGTCCGAAGTTAGTCTATTTCTAAGGATGAACTTAGACAAACCTTAGAATGAGCCTAAGGAGACTAACTTGGGACGAACAAAGACAAACTTTAGTCTCATTCTAAGGTTTGTCTAAGTTCGTCCCAAGTTAGTCTAAGTTCGTCCCAAGTTAGTCACTTTCTAAGGACGAACTTAGACAAACCTTAGAATGAGACTAACGAGACTAACTTGGGATGAACAAAGACAAACTTTAGTCTCATTCTAAGGTTTGTCTAAGTTCGCCCCAAGTTCGTCAAAGTTCATCCAAGTTAGTCTATTTCTAAGGACGAACTTAGATAAAACTTAGAATGAGAGTAAGGAGACTAACGTGAGACGAAAAAAGACTAACTTTAGTCTCATTCTAAGGTTTGTCTAAGTTGATCCCAAGTTAGACTATTTCTAAGGATGAACTTATACAAACCTTAGAATGAGACTAACGAGACTAACTTGGGACGAACAAAGACAAACTTTAGTCTCATTCTAAGGTTTGTCTAAGTTCGTCCCAAATTAGTCTATTTCTAAGGACAAACTTAGATAAACCTTAGAATGAGACTAACGAGACTAACTTGGGACGAACTAAGACAAACTTTAGTCTCATTCTAAGGTTTGTCTAAGTTCATCCCAAGTTAGTCTATTTCTAAGGAAAAACTTAGATAAACCTTAGAATGAGACTAACGAGACTAACTTGGGAAGAACAAAGACAAACATTAGTCTCATTCTAAGGTTTGTCAAAGTTCATCCCAAGTTAGTCTATTTCTAAGGACGAACTTAGATAAACCTTAGAATGAGACTAACGAGACTAACTTGGGAAGAACAAAGACAAACATTAGTCTCATTCTAAGGTTTGTCAAAGTTCGTCCCAAGTTAGTCTATTTCTAAGGACGAACATTGATAAACCATAGAATGAGACTAACGAGACTAACTTGGGACGAACAAAGACAAACTTTAGTCTCATTCTAAGGTTTGTCTAAGTTCGTCCCAAGTTAGTCTCTTTTTGAAGACGAACTTAGACAAACTTTAGAAGGAGACTAACGAGACTAACTTGGGACGTAGAAAGACAAACTTTAGTCTCATTCTAAGGTTTGTCTACGTTCGTCCCAAGTTTGTCAAAGTTTGTCCCAAGTTAGTCTATTTCTAAGGACGAACTTAGATAAACCTTAGAATGAGAGTAACGAGACTAACTTGAGACGAACAAAGATAAACTTTAGTCTCATTCTAAGGTTTGTCAATGTTTGTCCCAAGTTAGTCTATTTCTAAGGAAGAACTTATACAAACCTTAGAATGAGACTAACAAGACTAACTTGGGACGAACAAAGATAAACTTTAGTCTCATTCTAAGGTTTGTCTATGTTCGTCCCAATTTAGTCTATTTCTAAGGACGAACTTAGATAAACCTTAGAATGAGACTAACGAGACTAACTTGGGACGAACAAAGACAAACTTTAGTCTCATTCTATGGTCTGTCTAAGTTCGTCCCAAGTTTTTCAAAGTTCGTCCAAGTTAGTCTATTTCTAAGGACGAACTTAGATAAACCTTAGAATGAGAGTAACGAGACTAACGTGAGACAAACAAAGACAAACTTTAGTCTCATTCTAAGGTTTCTCTAAGTTCGTCCCAAGTTTCTCAAAGTTCATCCCAAGTTAGTCTATTTTTAAGGACGAATTTAGATAAACCTTAGAATGAGAGTAACGAGACTAACTTGAGACAAACAAAGCCAAACTTTAGTCTCATTCAAAGGTTTGTCAAAGTTCGTCCCAAGTTAGTCTATTTCTAAGGACGAACATACACAAACCTTAGAATGAGACTAACGAGACTAACTTGGGACGAACAAAGACAATCATTTGTCTCATTCTAAGGTTAGTCTAAGTTCGTCCCAAGTTAGTCTATTTCTAAGGACGAACTTAGATAAACCTTAGAATGAGACTAACGAGACTAACTTGGGACGAACAAAGACAAACTTATGTCTCATTCTAAGGTTTGTCTAAGTTTGTCCCAAGTTAGTCTATTTCTACGGACGAACTTAGACAAACCTTAGAATGAGACTAACGAGACTAACTTGGGACGAACAATGACAAACTTAAGTCTCATTCTAATGTTTGTCTAAGTTCGTCCAAAGTTAGTCTGTTTCTAAGGACGAACTTAGATAAACCTTAGAATGAGAGTAACGTGACTAACTTGAGACAAACAATGACAAACTTTAGTCTAATTCTAAGGTTTGTCTAAGTTCGTCCCAAGTTAGTCTATTTCTAAGGACGAACTTAGATAAACCTTAGAATGAGACTAACGAGATTAACTTGGGACGAACAAAGATAAACTTTAGTCTCATTCTAAGGTTGTTCTATGTTCGTCCCAAGTTAGTCTAAGTTCGTCCCAAGATTGTCTATTTCTAAGGACGAACTTAGATAAACCTTAGAATGAGACTAACGAGACTAACTTGGGACGAACAAAGATAAACTTTAGTCTCATTCTAAGGTTGTTCTATGTTTGTCCCAAGTTAGTCTAAGTTCGTCCCAAGTTAGTCACTTTCTAAGGACGAACTTAGACAAACCTTAGAATGAGACTAACGAGACTAACTTGGGATGAACAAAGACAAACATTAGTCTCATTATAAGGTTAGTCTAAGTTCGTCCCAAGTTAGTCTATTTCTATGGACGAACTTAGATAAACCTTAGATTGAGACTAAGAGACTAACTTGGGATGAACAAAGACAAACTTTAGTCTCATGCTAAGGTTTGTCTAAGTTCGTCCCAAGTTAGTCTATGTTCGTCCCAAGTTAGTCTCTTTCTAAGGACGAACTTAGACAAACCTTAGAATGAGACTAACGAGACTAACTTGGGATGAACAAAGACAAACTTTAGTCTCATTCTAAGGTTTGTCTAAGTTCGTCCCAAGTTCGTCAAAGTTCATCCAAGTTAGTCTATTTCTAAGGACGAACCTAGATAAAACTTAGAATGAGAGTAAGGAGACTAACGTGAGACGAACAAAGACTAACTTTAGTGTCATTCTAAGGTTTGTCTAAGTTGATCCCAAGTTAGACTATTTCTAAGCATGAACTTATACAAAACTTTGAATGAGACTAATGAGACTAACTTGGGACGAACAAAGACAAACTTTAGTCTCATTCTAAGGTTTGTCTAAGTTCGTCCCAAGTTAGTCTATTTCTAAGGACAAACTTAGATAAACCTTAGAATGAGACTAACGAGACTAACTTGGGACGAACAAAGACAAACTTTAGTCTCATTCTAAGGTTTGTCTAAGTTCGTCCCAAGTTAGTCTATTTCTAAGGAAAAACTTAGATAAACCTTAGAATGAGACTATCGAGACTAACTTGGGAAGAACAAAGACAAACATTAGTCTCATTCTAAGGTTTGTCAAAGTTCATCCCAAGTTAGTCTATTTCTAAGGACGAACTTAGATAAACCTTAGAATGAGAGTAACGAGACTAACTTGAGACAAACAAAGCCAAACTTTAGTCTCATTCTAAGGTTTGTCAAAGTTCGTCCCAAGTTAGTCTATTTCTAAGAACGAACTTACACAAACCTTAGAATGAGACTAACGAGACTAACTTGGGACGAACAAAGACAAACATTTGTCTCATTCTAAGGTTAGTCTAAGTTCGTCCCAAGTTAGTCTATTTTTAAGGACGAACTTAGATAAACCTTAGAATTAGACTAACGAGACTAACTTGGGATGAACAAAGATAAACTTTAGTCTCATTTTTAGGTTGTTCTATGTTTGTCCCAAGTTAGTCTAAGTTCGTCCCAAGTTAGTTCTATGCTGTGTCTTCAAGCGAGCTCTTCGTCTTTGTTCTTCAGATCTGGAAAGTCGAGCTGAAGACTTCGAATCTCAGATTGTTTACGTTCGTGACTGTTTCTCGGTGGTAGCCTCATCCCAGAGTTTTTCTTCTCTTGTTCGACTCACGGCTGACTGATGACGAACTCGTCCACCGATCTGGCTCTGTCCGGTGTAAAGGTAGGACCTTTTTGGCCGGATTTGGCCTCTGTGCATTCGCCGGAGGTTATGGTAAAGTCACAGGAGGTGAACTCGTATGCATCGGCGGTAAAGGGGCAGATTCAGGCGAACCCACATGCTCCGGCAGTGACGAATCCCAGATTGATTCCTCGCTTCAAGCCAATCATTTTGCCATCCCGCCAATACTCGACCGTTGATGGGAAGCCTTCTGTTCACTTCACAGCAGCTGAGTTCGAAGCAGGGGTTGCTTTATTCAAACACTCGATAGTTGCAAAATTCACCATGGGGAGGCCGACTATTGAGGTGATCCGGCAAGTATTCAAGGAAAATTGGCATATTAAAGGCAGAGCTACAGTCAGTGATATCTGGGACTCTCGGCACTTGATGATAATTTTAGATTCTGAGGAAGATGCAAATACGGTTCTTACTTCTCCTCTCCGAAAGGTTGGGCATGCTATGTTTCGTCTTTTTCGGTATTCCCCTGATTACAGTCCGAAGAAGGAATCATCTACTACAACTAAGTGGGTTAGATTACCAGGTATTCATCCTGGGTTTGTTACTCGTAACTATGTGGCTAGTATTGTGAATTCTTTTGGTTGTTTTCTTGACTTGGATGAGAGATCAAAGGCTTGTGCCACTCTTAGATATGTTAGAGCCTGTGTGGAACTTGATGTTTGTATTCCTATTCCGGAGGAAGTTAGGATTTCTCTATCTGATGGGAGAGTTTTCTGGCAGAAAATAGAAATGGAAGGTAATATGGCCTATTGCTCCTACTGTAAAGTTCATGGGCATGATTTATCGATCTGTAGGAAGAAGCATGGGTCAAAAATTGATCCAATCAATATGCCTGTTGTGAAGGAGCGTAAGCCTATAGACATTATTATTCAGAATAGTGCTGCGGCGCAAGGGAATGAGACTATGAACGCTAGTAAGCAAGATGAATGGGTGCAAGTCAAGAAGAAAAAGAGTGTAAGGAAGGTCCGAAAGAAGATCGCTACTGATAGTGTCATGCAGGAAATGCATCCTCCTGAGAAACAAGTAGTTCCTTCTTGTGAGACTGTTGCTGCTTTGGCGAGTGAAGATAGCCAGGAGGAGACTTCAATTGAACCAAAGTCGGGTGTGGTGGTATCAAATGATTCGGAGATTGAAGAGTTGAATATGGCTGAAGCCTATATCATTAGTCCCATCAAGGACAATCTAGAAGAGATTAAAAAGAGTTATGGCAGCTTGATTCCAGATCTTATTCTCGCCAAGGAAGACAAGATTAGATTCATGAAAGACAGTTTTCTACCTCCTAGTTCTCAAATTAAGCCTATTCTAAAGCGGCCCAAGGATGCTAACTCGCCTCAATCGAATCGCAAGGTCTCTTTTAGTGATAATGAGAGTCCTGAGTAGGTCTTTTGTCTAGCGCTGGTGCGCGCTTGCTTGTCCTGTTTTCTTTTTTGGGCTATGTCCCCTCAATAAATTTTTATTTAAAAAAAAAGTTAGTCTATTTCTAAGGACGAACTTAGATAAACCTTAGAATGAGACTAACGAGACTAACTTGGGACGAACAAAGATAAACTTTAGTCTCATTTTTAGGTTGTTCTATGTTTGTCCCAAGTTAGTCTAAGTTCGTCCCACGTTTGTCTCTTTCTAAGGATGAACTTAGACAATCCTTAGAATGAGCCTAAGGAGACTAACTAGGGAAAAACAAAGACAAACTTTAGTCTCATTCTAAGGTTTGCCTAACTTCGTCCCAAGTTTGTCAAAGTTCGTCCCAATTTAGTCTATTTCTAAGGACGTACTTAGACAAACCGTAGAATGAGACTAACGAGACTAACTTGGGACGAACAAAGACAAACTTTAGTCTCATTCTAAGGTTTGTCTAAGTTCATCCCAAGTTCGTCTATTTCTAAGGATGAACTTAGATAAACCTTAGAATGAGACTAACGAGACTAACTTGGGACGAACAAAGACAAACTTTAGTCTCATTCTAAGGTTTGTCTAAGTTCATCCCAAGTTAGTCTAAGTTCGTCCCACGTTTGTCTCTTTCTAAGGACGAACTTAGACAAACCTTAGAATGAGACTAACGAGACTAACTTTTGATGAACAAAGACAAACTTTAGTCTCATTCTAAGGTTTGTCTAAGTTCGTCTCAAGTTTGTCAAAGTTCGTCCCAAGTTAGTCTATTTCTAAGGATGAACTTAGACAAACCTTAGAATGAGACTAACGAGACTAACTTGGGACGAACAAAGAGAAACTTTAGTCTCATTCTAAGGGTTGTCTAAGTTCGTCCCAAGTTAGTCTCATTCTAAGGATGAACTTAGATAAACCTTAGAATGAAACTAACGAGACTAACTTGGGACGAACAAAGACAAACATTAGTCTCATTCTAAGGTTTGTCAAAGTTCGTCCCAAGTTAGTCTATTTCTAAGGACGAACTTATACAAACCTTAGAATGAGACTAACGAAACTAACTTGGGACGAACAAAGACAAACTTTAGTCTCATTCTAAGGTTTGTCTAAGTTCGTCTCAAGTTAGTCTATTTCTACGGACGATCTTAGATAAACCTTAGAATGAGACTAACGAGACTAACTTGGGACGAACAATGACAAACTTTAGTCTCATTCTAAGGTTTGTCAAAGTTCATCCCAAGTTAGTCTATTTCTATGGACGAACTTAGATAAACCTTAGAATGAGAGTAACGAGACTAACTTGAGACAAACAAAGCCAAACTTTAGTCTCATTCTAAGGTTTGTCAAAGTTCATCCCAAGTTAGTCTATTTCTAAGGACGAACTTACACAAACCTTAGAATGAGACTAACGAGACTAACTTGGGACGAACAATGACAAACTTTAGTCTCATTCTAAGGTTTGTCAAAGTTCATCCCAAGTTAGTCTATTTCTATGGACGAACTTAGATAAACCTTAGAATGAGACTAACGAGACTAACTTGGGACGAACAATGACAAACTTTAGTCGCATTCTAAGGTTTGTCAAAGTTCGTCCCAAGTTAGTCTATTTCTAAGGACGAACTTAGATAAACCTTAGAATGAGAGTAACGAGACTAACTTGAGACAAACAAAGCCAAACTTTAGTCTCATTCTAAGGTTTGTCAAAGTTCATCCCAAGTTAGTCTATTTCTAAGGACGAACTTACACAAACCTTAGAATGAGACTAACGAGACTAACTTGGGACGAACAAAGACAAACATTTGTCTCATTCTAAGGTTAGTCTAAGTTCATCCCAAGTTAGTCTATTTCTAAGGATGAACTTAGATAAACCTTAGATTGAGACTAACGAGACTAACTTGGGACGAACAAAGATAAACTTTAGTCTCATTTTTAGGTTGTTCTATGTTTGTCCCAAGTTAGTTTAAGTTCGTCCCACGTTTGTTTCTTTCTAAGGATGAACTTAGACAAACCTTAGAATGAGACTAACGAGACTAACTTGGGTCGAACAAAGATAAACTTTAGTCTCATTCTAAGGTTGTTCTATGTATGTCCCAAGTTAGTCTAAGTTCGTCCCACGTTTGTCTCTTTCTAAGGACGAACATTGACAAACCTTAGAATGAGACTAACGAGATTAATTTGGGACGAACAAAGACAAACTTTAGTCTCATTCTAAGGTTTGTCTAAGTTCATCCCAAGTTTGTCAAAGTTCATCCTAAGTTAGTCTATTTCTAAGGACGTACTTAGACAAACCGTAGAATGAGACTAACGAGACTAACTTGGGAAGAACAAAGACAAACATTAGTCTCATTCTAAGGTTAGTCTAAGTTCGTCCCAAGTTAGTCTATTTCTATGGACTAACTTAGATAAACCTTAGATTGAGACTAAGAGACTAACTTGGGATGAACAAAGACAAACTTTAGTCTCATTCTAAGGTTAGTCTAAGTTCATCCCAAGTTTGTCAAAGTTCATCCTAAGTTAGTCTATTTCTAAGGAGGAACTTAGACAAACCTTAGAATGAGACTAACGAGACTAACTTGGGAAGAACAAAGACAAACATTAGTCTCATTCTAAGGTTAGTCTAAGATCGTCCCAAGTTAGTTTATTTCTATGGACGAACTTAGATAAACCTTAGAATGAGACTAACGAGACTAACTTGGGAAGAACAAAGACAAACTTTAGTCTCATTCTAAGGTTTGTCTAAGTTCGTCCCAAGTTAGTCTATTTCTAAGGACAAACTTAGATAAACCTTAGAATGAGACTAACGAGACTAACTTGGGACGAACAAAGACAAACTTTAGTCTCATTCTAAGGTTTGTCTAAGTTCGTCCCAAGTTAGTCTATTTGTAAGGAAAAACTTAGATAAACCTTAGAATGAGACTATCGAGACTAACTTGGGAAGAACAAAGACAAACATTAGTCTCATTCTAAGGTTAGTCAAAGTTCATCCCAAGTTAGTCTATTTCTAAGGACGAACTTAGATAAACCTTAGAATGAGAGTAACGAGACTAACTTGAGACAAACAAAGCCAAACTTTAGTCTCATTCTAAGGTTTGTCAAAGTTCGTCCCAAGTTAGTCTATTTCTAAGAACGAACTTACACAAACCTTAGAATGAGACTAACGAGACTAACTTGGGACGAACAAAGACAAACATTTGTCTCATTCTAAGGTTAGTCTATTTTTAGGTTGTTCTATGTTTGTCCCAAGTTAGTCTAAGTTCGTCCCAAGTTAGTCTATTTCTAAGGACGAACTTAGATAAACCTTAGAATGAGACTAACGAGACTAACTTGGGACGAACAAAGATAAACTTTAGTCTCATTTTTAGGTTGTTCTATGTTTGTCCCAAGTTAGTCTAAGTTCGTCCCACGTTTGTCTCTTTCTAAGGATGAACTTAGACAATCCTTAGAATGAGCCTAAGGAGACTAACTAGGGAAAAACAAAGACAAACTTTAGTCTCATTCTAAGGTTTGCCTAACTTCGTCCCAAGTTTGTCAAAGTTCGTCCCAATTTAGTCATTTTCTAAGGACGTACTTAGACAAACCGTAGAATGAGACTAACGAGACTAAGTTGGGACGAACAAAGACAAACTTTAGTCTCATTCTAAGGTTTGTCTAAGTTCATCCCAAGTTCGTCTATTTCTAAGGATGAACTTAGATAAACCTAAGAATGAGACTAACGAGACTAACTTGGGACGAACAAAGACAAACTTTAGTCTCATTCTAAGGTTTGTCTAAGTTCATCCCAAGTTAGTCTAAGTTCGTCCCACGTTTGTCTCTTTCTAAGGACGAACTTAGACAAACCTTAGAATGAGACTAACGAGACTAACTTTTGATGAACAAAGACAAACTTTAGTCTCATTCTAAGGTTTGTCTAAGTTCGTCTCAAGTTTGTCAAAGTTTGTCCCAAGTTAGTTTATTTCTAAGGATGAACTTAGACAAACCTTAGAATGAGACTAACGAGACTAACTTGGGACGAACAAAGACAAACTTTAGTCTCATTCTAAGGGTTGTCTAAGTTCGTCCCAAGTTAGTCTATTTCTAATGATGAACTTAGATAAACCTTAGAATGAGACTAACGAGACTAACTTGGGACGAACAAAGACAAACATTAGTCTCATTCTAAGGTTTGTCAAAGTTCGTCCCAAGTTAGTCTATTTCTAAGGACGAACTTATACAAACCTTAGAATGAGACTAACGAGACTAACTTGGGACGAACAAAGACAAACTTTAGTCTCATTCTAAGGTTTGTCTAAGTTCGTCTCAAGTTAGTCTATTTCTACGGACGATCTTAGATAAACCTTAGAATGAGACTAACGAGACTAACTTGGGACGAACAATGACAAACTTTAGTCTCATTCTAAGGTTTGTCAAAGTTCGTCCCAAGTTAGTCTATTTCTAAGGACGAACTTAGATAAACCTTAGAATGAGAGTAACGAGACTAACTTGAGACAAACAAAGCCAAACTTTAGTCTCATTCTAAGGTTTGTCAAAGTTCATCCCAAGTTAGTCTATTTCTAAGGACGAACTTACACAAACCTTAGAATGAGACTAACGAGACTAACTTGGGACGAACAAAGACAAACATTTGTCTCATTCTAAGGTTAGTCTAAGTTCATCCCAAGTTAGTCTATTTCTAAGGATGAACTTAGATAAACCTTAGATTGAGACTAACGAGACTAACTTGGGACGAACAAAGATAAACTTTAGTCTCATTTTTAGGTTGTTCTATGTTTGTCCCAAGTTAGTTTAAGTTCGTCCCACGTTTGTTTCTTTCTAAGGATGAACTTAGACAAACCTTAGAATGAGACTAACGAGACTAACTTGGGTCGAACAAAGATAAACTTTAGTCTCATTCTAAGGTTGTTCTATGTTCGTCCCAAGTTAGTCTAAGTTCGTCCCATGTTTGTCTCTTTCTAAGGACGAACTTAGACAAACCTTAGAATGAGACTAACGAGATTAATTTGGGACGAACAAAGACAAACTTTAGTCTCATTCTAAGGTTTGTCTAAGTTCATCCCAAGTTTGTCAAAGTTCATCCTAAGTTAGTCTATTTCTAAGGACGTACTTAGACAAACCGTAGAATGAGACTAACGAGACTAACTTGGGAAGAACAAAGACAAACATTAGTCTCATTCTAAGGTTAGTCTAAGTTCGTCCCAAGTTAGTCTATTTCTATGGACTAACTTAGATAAACCTTAGATTGAGACTAAGAGACTAACTTGGGATGAACAAAGACAAACTTTAGTCTCATTCTAAGGTTTGTCTAAGTTCGTCCCAAGTTAGTCTAAGTTCGTCCCAAGTTAGTCTCTTTCTAAGGAAGAACTTAGACAAACCTTAGATTGAGACTAACGAGACTAACTTGGGACGAACAAAGACAAACTTTAGTCTCATTCTAAGGTTTGTCTAAGTTCGTCCCAAGTTCGTCAAAGTTCATTCAAGTTAGTCTATTTCTAAGGACGAACTTAGATAAAACTTAGAATGAGAGTAAGGAGACTAACGTGAGACGAACAAAGACAAACTTTAGTCCCATTCTAAGGTTTGTCTTAGTGGATCCCAAGTTAGACTAATTCTAAGGATGAACTTATACAAACCTTAGAATGAGACTAACGAGACTAACTTGGGACGAACAAAGACAACCTTTAGTCTCATTCTAAGGTTTGTCTAAGTTCGTCCCAAGCTAGTCTATTTCTAAGGACAAACTTAGATAAACCTTAGAATGAGACTAACGAGACCAACTTGGGACGAACAAAGACAAACTTTAGTATCAATCTAAGGTTTGTCTAAGTTCGTCCCAAGTTAGTCTATTTGTAAGGAAAAACTTAGATAAACCTTAGAATGAGACTAACGAGACTAACTTGGGACGAACAAAGAAAAACTTTAGTCTCATTCTAAGGTTTGTCTAAGTTCATCCCAAGTTAGTCTAAGTTCATCCCAAGTTAGTCTCTTTCGGAGGACGAACTTAGACAAACCTTAGAATGAGACTAACGAGACTAACTTGGGACGAACAAAGACAAACTTTAGTCTCATTCTAAGATTTGTCTAAGTTCGTCCCAAGTTAGTCTATTTCTAAGGAAAAACTTAGATAAACCTTAGAATGAGACCAACGAGACTAACTTGGGACGAACAAAGACAAACTTTAGTCTCATTCTAAGGTTTGTCTAAGTTCGTCCCAAGTTAGTCTAAGTTCATCCCAAGTTAGTCTCTTTCGGAGGACGAACTTAGACAAACCTTAGAATGAGACTAACGAGACTAACTTGGGACGAACAAAGATAAACTTTAGTCTCATTCTATGGTTTGTCTAAGTTCGTCCCAAGTTTGTCAAAGTTCATCCCATGTTAGTCTATTTCTAAGGACAAACTTAGATAAACCTTAGAATGAGAGTAACGAGACTAACTTGAGACGAACAAAGACAAACTTTAGTCTCATTCTAAGGTTTGTCATAGTTCAACCCAAGTTAGTCTATTTCTAAGGACGAACTTATACAAACCATAGAATGAGACTAATGAGACTAACTTGGGACGAACAAATAAAAACTTTAGTCTCATTCTAAGGTTTGTCTAAGTTCATCCCAAGTTAGTCTATTTCTAAGGACGAACTTAGATAAACCTTAGAATGAGACTAACGAAACTAACTTGGGACGAACAAAGAATAAATTTAGTCTCATTCTAAGGTTTGTCTAAGTTTGATCCAAGTAAGTCTAAGTTCGTCCCACGTTTGTCTCTTTCTAAGGACGAACTTAGACAAACCTTATAATGAGACTAACGAGACTAACTTGGGACAAACATAGACAAACTTTAGTCTCATTCTAAGGTTTGTCTAAGTTCGTCCCAAGTTTGTCAAAGTTCGTCCCAAGTTATTCTATTTCTAAGGACGAACTTAGACAAACCTTAGAATGAGACTAACGAGACTAACTTGGGACGAACAAAGACAAACTTTAGTCTCATTTTAAGGCTTGTCTAAGTTCATCCCAAGTTAGTCTATTTCTAAGGATGAACTTAGATAAACCTTAGAATGAGACTAACGAGACTAACTTGGGACGAACAAAGACAAACTTTAATCTCATTCTAAGGTTTGTCTAAGTTCATCCCAAGTTAGTCTAAGTTCATCCCAAGTTTGTCAAAGTTCATCCTAAGTTAGTCTATTTCTAAGGAGGAACTTAGACAACCCTTAGAATGAGACTAACGAGACTAACTTGGGAAGAACAAAGACAAACATTAGTCTCATTCTAAGGTTAGTCTAAGTTCATCCCAAGTTAGTCTATTTCTATGGACGAACTTAGATAAACCTTAGATTGAGACTAAGAGACTAACATGGGATGAACAAAGACAAACTTTAGTCTCATTCTAAGGTTTGTCTAAGTTCGTCCCAAGTTACTCTAAGTTCGTCCCAAGTTAGTCTCTATCTAAGGACGAACTTAGACAAACCTTAGAATGAGACTAACGAGACTAACTTGGTACGAACAAAGACAAACTTTAGTCTCATTCTAAGGTTTGTCTGTGTTCGTCCCAAGTTTGTCGAAGTTCATCCAAGTTAGTCTATTTCTAAGGATGAACTTAGATAAAACTTAGAATGAGAGTAAGGAGACAAACGTGAGACGAACAAAGACAAACTTTAGTCTCATTCTAAGGTTTGTCTAAGTTGATCCCAAGTTAGACTATTTCTAAGGATGAACTTATACAAACCTTAGAATGAGACTAACGAGACTAACTTGGGATGAACAAAGACAAACTTTAGTCTCATTCTAAGGTTTGTCTAAGTTCATCCCAAGTTAGTCTATTTCTAAGGACGAACTTAGATAAACCTTAGAATGAGACTAACGAGACTAACTTGGGACGAACTAAGAATAAATTTAGTCTCATTCTAAGGTTTGTCTAAGTTCGATCCAAGTTAGTCTAAGTTCATCCCACGTTTGTCTCTTTCTAAGGACGAACTTAGACAAACCTTATAATGAGACTAACGAGACTAACTTGGGACGAACACAGACAAACTTTAGTCTCATTTTAAGGTTTGTCTAAGTTCGTCCCAAGTTTGTCAAAGTTCGTCCCAAGTTCATCTATTTCAAAGGACGAACTTAGACAAACCTTAGAATGAGACTAACGAGACTAACTTGAGACGAACAAAGACAAACTTTAGTCTCATTTGAAGGTTTGTCAAAGTTCTTCCCAACTTAATCTATTTCTAAGGACAAACTTATACAAACCTTAGAATGAAACTAACGAGACTAACTTGGGACCAACAAAGACAAACTTTAGTCTCATTTTAAGGTTTGTCTAAGTTCATCCCAAGTTAGTCTATTTCTAAGGATGAACTTAGATAAACCTTAGAATGAGACTAACGAGACCAACTTGGGACGAACAAAGACAAACTTTAGTATCATTCTAAGGTTTGTCTAAGTTCGTCCCAAGTTAGTCTATTTGTAAGGAAAAACTTAGATAAACCTTAGAATGAGACTAACGAGACTAACTTGGGACGAACAAAGAAAAACTTTAGTCTCATTCTAAGGTTTGTCTAAGTTCGTCCCAAGTTAGTCTAAGTTCATCCCAAGTTAGTCTCTTTCGGAGGACGAACTTAGACAAACCTTAGAATGAGACTAACGAGACTAACTTGGGACGAACAAAGACAAACTTTAGTCTCATTCTAAGGTTTGTCTAAGTTCGTCCCAAGTTAGTCTATTTCTAAGGAAAAACTTAGATAAACCTTAGAATGAGACCAACGAGACTAACTTGGGACGAACAAAGACAAACTTTAGTCTCATTCTAAGGTTTGTCTAAGTTCGTCCCAAGTTAGTCTAAGTTCATCCCAAGTTAGTCTCTTTCGGAGGACGAACTTAGACAAACCTTAGAATGAGACTAACGAGACTAACTTGGGACGAACAAAGATAAACTTTAGTCTCATTCTAAGGTTTGTCTAAGTTCGTCCCAAGTTTGTCAAAGTTCATCCCATGTTAGTCTATTTCTAAGGACAAACTTAGATAAACCTTAGAATGAGAGTAACAAGACTAACTTGAGACGAACAAAGACAAACTTTAGTCTCATTCTAAGGTTTGTCATAGTTCAACCCAAGTTAGTCTATTTCTAAGGACGAACTTATACAAACCATAGAATGAGACTAATGAGACTAACTTGGGACGAACAAATAAAAACTTTAGTCTCATTCTAAGGTTTGTCTAAGTTCATCCCAAGTTAGTCTATTTCTAAGGACGAACTTAGATAAACCTTAGAATGAGACTAACGAAACTAACTTGGGACGAACAAAGAATAAATTTAGTCTCATTCTAAGGTTTGTCTAAGTTTGATCCAAGTAAGTCTAAGTTCGACCCACGTTTGTCTCTTTCTAAGGACGAACTTAGACAAACCTTATAATGAGACTAACGAGACTAACTTGGGACAAACATAGACAAACTTTAGTCTCATTCTAAGGTTTGTCTAAGTTCGTCCCAAGTTTGTCAAAGTTCATCCCAAGTTATTCTATTTCTAAGGACGAACTTAGACAAACCTTAGAATGAGACTAACGAGACTAACTTGGGACGAACAAAGACAAACTTTAGTCTCATTTTAAGGTTTGTCTAAGTTCATCCCAAGTTAGTCTATTTCTAAGGATGAACTTAGATAAACCTTAGAATGAGACTAACGAGACTAACTTGGGACGAACAAAGACAAACTTTAATCTCATTCTAAGGTTTGTCTAAGTTCATCCCAAGTTAGTCTAAATTCATCCCAAGTTTGTCAAAGTTCATCCTAAGTTAGTCTATTTCTAAGGAGGAACTTAGACAACCCTTAGAATGAGACTAACGAGACTAACTTGGGAAGAACAAAGACAAACATTAGTCTCATTCTTAGGTTAGTCTAAGTTCATCCCAAGTTAGTCTATTTCTATGGACGAACTTAGATAAACCTTAGATTGAGACTAGGAGACTAACATGGGATGAACAAAGACAAACTTTAGTCTCATTCTAAGGTTTGTCTAAGTTCGTCCCAAGTTACTCTAAGTTCGTCCCAAGTTAGTCTCTATCTAAGGATGAACTTAGACAAACCTTAGAATGAGACTAACGAGACTAACTTGGTACGAACAAAGACAAACTTTAGTCTCATTCTAAGGTTTGTCTGTGTTCGTCCCAAGTTTGTCGAAGTTCATCCAAGTTAGTCTATTTCTAAGGATGAACTTAGATAAAACTTAGAATGAGAGTAAGGAGACAAACGTGAGACGAACAAAGACAAACTTTAGTCTCATTCTAAGGTTTGTCTAAGTTGATCCCAAGTTAGACTATTTCTAAGGATGAACTTATACAAACCTTAGAATGAGACTAACGAGACTAACTTGGGATGAACAAAGACAAACTTTAGTCTCATTCTAAGGTTTGTCTAAGTTCATCCCAAGTTAGTCTATTTCTAAGGACGAACTTAGATAAAGCTTAGAATGAGACTAACGAGACTAACTTGGGACGAACTAAAAATAAATTTAGTCTCATTCTAAGGTTTGTCTAAGTTCAATCCAAGTTAGTCTAAGTTCATCCCACGTTTGTCTCTTTCTAAGGACGAACTTAGACAAACCTTATAATGAGACTAACGAGACTAACTTGGGACGAACACAGACAAACTTTAGTCTCATTCTAAGGTTTGTCTAAGTTCGTCCCAAGTTTGTCAAAGTTCGTCCCAAGTTAATCTATTTCAAAGGACGAACTTAGACAAACCTTAGAATGAGACTAACGAGACTAACTTGAGACGAACAAAGACAAACTTTAGTCTCATTTGAAGGTTTGTCAAAGTTCTTCCCAACTTAGTCTATTTCTAAGGACAAACTTATACAACCCTTAGAATGAGACTAACGAGACTAACTTGGGACCAACAAAGACAAACTTTAGTCTCATTTTAAGGTTTGTCTAAGTTCATCCCAAGTTAGTCTATTTCTAAGGATGAACTTAGATAAACCTTAGAATGAGACTAACGAGACCAACTTGGGACGAACAAAGACAAACTTTAGTATCATTCTAAGGTTTGTCTAAGTTCGTCCCAAGTTAGTCTATTTGTAAGGAAAAACTTAGATAAACCTTAGAATGAGACTAACGAGACTAACTTGGGACGAACAAAGAAAAACTTTAGTCTCATTCTAAGGTTTGTCTAAGATCGTCCCAAGTTAGTCTAAGTTCATCCCAAGTTAGTCTCTTTCGGAGGACGAACTTAGACAAACCTTAGAATGAGACTAACGAGACTAACTTGGGACGAACAAAGACAAACTTTAGTCTCATTCTAAGGTTTGTCTAAGTTCGTCCCAAGTTAGTCTATTTCTAGGGAAAAACTTAGATAAACCTTAGAATGAGACCAACGAGACTAACTTGGGACGAACAAAGACAAACTTTAGTCTCATTCTAAGGTTTGTCTAAGTTCGTCCCAAGTTAGTCTAAGTTCATCCCAAGTTAGTCTCTTTCGGAGGACGAACTTAGACAAACCTTAGAATGAGACTAACGAGACTAACTTGGGACGAACAAAGATAAACTTTAGTCTCATTCTAAGGTTTGTCTAAGTTCGTCCCAAGTTTGTCAAAGTTCATCCCATGTTAGTCTATTTCTAAGGATAAACTTAGATAAACCTTAGAATGAGAGTAACGAGACTAACTTGGGACGAACAAAGACAAACTTTAGTCTCATTCTAAGGTTTGTCATAGTTCAACCCAAGTTAGTCTATTTCTAAGGACGAACTTATACAAACCATAGAATGAGACTAATGAGACTAACTTGGGACGAACAAATAAAAACTTTAGTCTCATTCTAAGGTTTGTCTAAGTTCATCCCAAGTTAGTCTATTTCTAAGGACGAACTTAGATAAACCTTAGAATGAGACTAACGAAACTAACTTGGGACGAACAAAGAATAAATTGAGTCTCATTCTAAGGTTTGTCTAAGTTTGATCCAAGTAAGTCTAAGTTCGTCCCACGTTTGTCTCTTTCTAAGGACGAACTTAGACAAACCTTATAATGAGACTAACGAGACTAACTTGGGACAAACATAGACAAACTTTAGTCTCATTCTAAGGTTTGTCTAAGTTCGTCCCAAGTTTGTCAAAGTTCGTCCCTAGTTATCCTATTTCTAAGGACGAACTTAGACAAACCTTAGAATGAGACTAACGAGACTAACTTGGGACGAACAAAGACAAACTTTAGTCTCATTTTAAGGTTTGTCTAAGTTCATCCCAAGTTAGTCTATTTCTAAGGATGAACTTAGATAAACCTTAGAATGAGACTAACGAGACTAACTTGGGACGAACAAAGACAAACTTTAATCTCATTCTAAGGTTTGTCTAAGTTCATCCCAAGTTAGTCTAAGTTCATCCCAAGTTTGTCAAAGTTCATCCTAAGTTAGTCTATTTCTAAGGAGGAACTTAGACAACCCTTAGAATGAGACTAACGAGACTAACTTGGGAAGAACAAAGACAAACATTAGTCTCATTCTAAGGTTAGTCTAAGTTCATCCCAAGTTAGTCTATTTTCTATGGACGAACTTAGATAAACCTTGGATTGAGACTAACGAGACTAACTTGGTACGAACAAAGACAAACTTTAGTCTCATTCTAAGGTTTGTCTGTGTTCGTCCCAAGTTTGTCGAAGTTCATCCAAGTTAGTCTATTTCTAAGGATGAACTTAGATAAAACTTAGAATGAGAGTAAGGAGACAAACGTGAGACGAACAAAGACAAACTTTAGTCTCATTCTAAGGTTTGTCTAAGTTGATCCCAAGTTAGACTATTTCTAAGGATGAACTTATACAAACCTTAGAATGAGACTAACGAGACTAACTTGGGATGAACAAAGACAAACTTTAGTCTCATTCTAAGGTTTGTCTAAGTTCATCCCAAGTTAGTCTATTTCTAAGGACGAACTTAGATAAACCTTAGAATGAGACTAACGAGACTAACTTGGGACGAACTAAGAATAAATTTAGTCTCATTCTAAGGTTTGTCTAAGTTCGATCCAAGTTAGTCTAAGTTCATCCCACGTTTGTCTCTTTCTAAGGACGAACTTAGACAAACCTTATAATGAGACTAACGAGACTAACTTGGGACGAACACAGACAAACTTTAGTCTCATTTTAAGGTTTGTCTAAGTTCGTCCCAAGTTTGTCAAAGTTCGTCCCAAGTTCATCTATTTCAAAGGACGAACTTAGACAAACCTTAGAATGAGACTAACGAGACTAACTTGAGACGAACAAAGACAAACTTTAGTCTCATTTGAAGGTTTGTCAAAGTTCTTCCCAACTTAATCTATTTCTAAGGACAAACTTATACAAACCTTAGAATGAGACTAACGAGACTAACTTGGGACCAACAAAGACAAACTTTAGTCTCATTTTAAGGTTTGTCTAAGTTCATCCCAAGTTAGTCTATTTCTAAGGATGAACTTAGATAAACCTTAGAATGAGACTAACGAGACCAACTTGGGACGAACAAAGACAAACTTTAGTATCATTCTAAGGTTTGTCTAAGTTCGTCCCAAGTTAGTCTATTTGTAAGGAAAAACTTAGATAAACCTTAGAATGAGACTAACGAGACTAACTTGGGACGAACAAAGAAAAACTTTAGTCACATTCTAAGGTTTGTCTAAGTTCGTCCCAAGTTAGTCTAAGTTCATCCCAAGTTAGTCTCTTTCGGAGGACGAACTTAGACAAACCTTAGAATGAGACTAACGAGACTAACTTGGGACGAACAAAGACAAACTTTAGTCTCATTCTAAGGTTTGTCTAAGTTCGTCCCAAGTTAGTCTATTTCTAAGGAAAAACTTAGATAAACCTTAGAATGAGACTAACGAGACTAACTTGGGACGAACAAAGATAAACTTTAGTCTCATTCTAAGGTTTGTCTAAGTTCGTCCCAAGTTTGTCAAAGTTCATCCCATGTTAGTCTATTTCTAAGGACAAACTTAGATAAACCTTAGAATGAGAGTAACAAGACTAACTTGAGACGAACAAAGACAAACTTTAGTCTCATTCTAAGGTTTGTCATAGTTCAACCCAAGTTAGTCTATTTCTAAGGACGAACTTATACAAACCATAGAATGAGACTAATGAGACTAACTTGGGACGAACAAATAAAAACTTTAGTCTCATTCTAAGGTTTGTCTAAGTTCATCCCAAGTTAGTCTATTTCTAAGGACGAACTTAGATAAACCTTAGAATGAGACTAACGAAACTAACTTGGGACGAACAAAGAATAAATTTAGTCTCATTCTAAGGTTTGTCTAAGTTTGATCCAAGTAAGTCTAAGTTCGTCCCACGTTTGTCTCTTTCTAAGGACGAACTTAGACAAACCTTATAATGAGACTAACGAGACTAACTTGGGACAAACATAGACAAACTTTAGTCTCATTCTAAGGTTTGTCTAAGTTCGTCCCAAGTTTGTCAAAGTTCATCCCAAGTTATTCTATTTCTAAGGACGAACTTAGACAAACCTTAGAATGAGACTAACGAGACTAACTTGGGACGAACAAAGACAAACTTTAGTCTCATTTTAAGGTTTGTCTAAGTTCATCCCAAGTTAGTCTATTTCTAAGGATGAACTTAGATAAACCTTAGAATGAGACTAACGAGACTAACTTGGGACGAACAAAGACAAACTTTAATCTCATTCTAAGGTTTGTCTAAGTTCATCCCAAGTTAGTCTAAATTCATCCCAAGTTTGTCAAAGTTCATCCTAAGTTAGTCTATTTCTAAGGAGGAACTTAGACAACCCTTAGAATGAGACTAACGAGACTAACTTGGGAAGAACAAAGACAAACATTAGTCTCACTCTAAGGTTAGTCTAAGTTCATCCCAAGTTAGTCTATTTCTATGGACGAACTTAGATAAACCTTAGATTGAGACTAAGAGACTAACATGGGATGAACAAAGACAAACTTTAGTCTCATTCTAAGGTTTGTCTAAGTTCGTCCCAAGTTACTCTAAGTTCGTCCCAAGTTAGTCTCTATCTAAGGATGAACTTAGACAAACCTTAGAATGAGACTAACGAGACTAACTTGGTACGAACAAAGACAAACTTTAGTCTCATTCTAAGGTTTGTCTGTGTTCGTCCCAAGTTTGTCGAAGTTCATCCAAGTTAGTCTATTTCTAAGGATGAACTTAGATAAAACTTAGAATGAGAGTAAGGAGACAAACGTGAGACGAACAAAGACAAACTTTAGTCTCATTCTAAGGTTTGTCTAAGTTGATCCCAAGTTAGACTATTTCTAAGGATGAACTTATACAAACCTTAGAATGAGACTAACGAGACTAACTTGGGATGAACAAAGACAAACTTTAGTCTCATTCTAAGGTTTGTCTAAGTTCATCCCAAGTTAGTCTATTTCTAAGGACGAACTTAGATAAAGCTTAGAATGAGACTAACGAGACTAACTTGGGACGAACTAAAAATAAATTTAGTCTCATTCTAAGGTTTGTCTAAGTTCGATCCAAGTTAGTCTAAGTTCATCCCACGTTTGTCTCTTTCTAAGGACGAACTTAGACAAACCTTATAATGAGACTAACGAGACTAACTTGGGACGAACACAGACAAACTTTAGTCTCATTCTAAGGTTTGTCTAAGTTCGTCCCAAGTTTGTCAAAGTTCGTCCCAAGTTAATCTATTTCAAAGGACGAACTTAGACAAACCTTAGAATGAGACTAACGAGACTAACTTGAGACGAACAAAGACAAACTTTAGTCTCATTTGAAGGTTTGTCAAAGTTCTTCCCAACTTAGTCTATTTCTAAGGACAAACTTATACAAACCTTAGAATGAGACTAACGAGACTAACTTGGGACCAACAAAGACAAACTTTAGTCTCATTTTAAGGTTTGTCTAAGTTCATCCCAAGTTAGTCTATTTCTAAGGATGAACTTAGATAAACCTTAGAATGAGACTAACGAGACCAACTTGGGACGAACAAAGACAAACTTTAGTATCATTCTAAGGTTTGTCTAAGTTCGTCCCAAGTTAGTCTATTTGTAAGGAAAAACTTAGATAAACCTTAGAATGAGACTAACGAGACTAACTTGGGACGAACAAAGAAAAACTTTAGTCTCATTCTAAGGTTTGTCTAAGATCGTCCCAAGTTAGTCTAAGTTCATCCCAAGTTAGTCTCTTTCGGAGGACGAACTTAGACAAACCTTAGAATGAGACTAACGAGACTAACTTGGGACGAACAAAGACAAACTTTAGTCTCATTCTAAGGTTTGTCTAAGTTCGTCCCAAGTTAGTCTATTTCTAGGGAAAAACTTAGATAAACCTTAGAATGAGACCAACGAGACTAACTTGGGACGAACAAAGACAAACTTTAGTCTCATTCTAAGGTTTGTCTAAGTTCGTCCCAAGTTAGTCTAAGTTCATCCCAAGTTAGTCTCTTTCGGAGGACGAACTTAGACAAACCTTAGAATGAGACTAACGAGACTAACTTGGGACGAACAAAGATAAACTTTAGTCTCATTCTAAGGTTTGTCTAAGTTCGTCCCAAGTTTGTCAAAGTTCATCCCATGTTAGTCTATTTCTAAGGACAAACTTAGATAAACCTTAGAATGAGAGTAACGAGACTAACTTGGGACGAACAAAGACAAACTTTAGTCTCATTCTAAGGTTTGTCATAGTTCAACCCAAGTTAGTCTATTTCTAAGGACGAACTTATACAAACCATAGAATGAGACTAATGAGACTAACTTGGGACGAACAAATAAAAACTTTAGTCTCATTCTAAGGTTTGTCTAAGTTCATCCCAAGTTAGTCTATTTCTAAGGACGAACTTAGATAAACCTTAGAATGAGACTAACGAAACTAACTTGGGACGAACAAAGAATAAATTGAGTCTCATTCTAAGGTTTGTCGAAGTTTGATCCAAGTAAGTCTAAGTTCGTCCCACGTTTGTCTCTTTCTAAGGACGAACTTAGACAAACCTTATAATGAGACTAACGAGACTAACTTGGGACATACATAGACAAACTTTAGTCTCATTCTAAGGTTTGTCTAAGTTCGTCCCAAGTTTGTCAAAGTTCGTCCCTAGTTATCCTATTTCTAAGGACGAACTTAGACAAACCTTAGAATGAGACTAACGAGACTAACTTGGGACGAACAAAGACAAACTTTAGTCTCATTTTAAGGTTTGTCTAAGTTCATCCCAAGTTAGTCTATTTCTAAGGATGAACTTAGATAAACCTTAGAATGAGACTAACGAGACTAACTTGGGACGAACAAAGACAAACTTTAATCTCATTCTAAGGTTTGTCTAAGTTCATCCCAAGTTAGTCTAAGTTCATCCCAAGTTTGTCAAAGTTCATCCTAAGTTAGTCTATTTCTAAGGAGGAACTTAGACAACCCTTAGAATGAGACTAACGAGACTAACTTGGGAAGAACAAAGACAAACATTAGTCTCATTCTAAGGTTAGTCTAAGTTCATCCCAAGTTAGTCTATTTTCTATGGACGAACTTAGATAAACCTTGGATTGAGACTAACGAGACTAACTTGGTACGAACAAAGACAAACTTTAGTCTCATTCTAAGGTTTGTCTGTGTTCGTCCCAAGTTTGTCGAAGTTCATCCAAGTTAGTCTATTTCTAAGGATGAACTTAGATAAAACTTAGAATGAGAGTAAGGAGACAAACGTGAGACGAACAAAGACAAACTTTAGTCTCATTCTAAGGTTTGTCTAAGTTGATCCCAAGTTAGACTATTTCTAAGGATGAACTTATACAAACCTTAGAATGAGACTAACGAGACTAACTTGGGATGAACAACGACAAACTTTAGTCACATTCTAAGGTTTGTCTAAGTTCATCCCAAGTTAGTCTATTTCTAAGGACGAACTTAGATAAAGCTTAGAATGAGACTAACGAGACTAACTTGGGACGAACTAAGAATAAATTTAGTCTCATTCTAAGGTTTGTCTAAGTTCGATCCAAGTTAGTCTAAGTTCATCCCACGTTTGTCTCTTTCTAAGGACGAACTTAGACAAACCTTATAATGAGACTAACGAGACTAACTTGGGACTAACACAGACAAACTTTAGTCTCATTCTAAGGTTTGTCTAAGTTCGTCCCAAGTTTGTCAAAGTTCGTCCCAAGTTAATCTATTTCAAAGGACGAACTTAGACAAACCTTAGAATGAGACTAACGAGACTAACTTGAGACGAACAAAGACAAACTTTAGTCTCATTTGAAGGTTTGTCAAAGTTCTTCCCAACTTAGTCTATTTCTAAGGACAAACTTATACAAACCTTAGAATGAGACTAACGAGACTAACTTGGGACCAACAAAGACAAACTTTAGTCTCATTTTAAGGTTTGTCTAAGTTCATCCCAAGTTAGTCTATTTCTAAGGATGAACTTAGATAAACCTTAGAATGAGACTAACGAGACTAACTTGGGACGAACAAAGACAAACTTTAGTCTCATTCTAAGGTTTGTCTAAGTTCGTCCCAAGTTAGTCTCTTTCTAAGGACGAACTTAGACAAACCTTAGAATGAGACTAACGAGACTACCTTGGGACGAACAAAGACAAACTTTAGTCTCATTCTAAGGTTTGTCTAAGTTCGTCCCAAGTTTGTCGAAGTTCATCCAAGTTAGTCTATTTCTAAGGACGAACTTAGATAAAACTTAGAATGAGAGTAAGGAGACTAACGTGAGACGAACAAAGACAAACTTTAGTCTCATTCTAAGGTTTGTCTAAGTTGATCCCAAGTTAGACTATTTCTAAGGATGAACTTATACAAACCTTAGAATGAGACTAACGAGATTAACTTGGGATGAACAAAGACAAACTTTAGTCTCATTCTAAGGTTTGTCTAAGTTCGTCCCAAGTTAGTCTATTTCTAAGGACAAACTTAGATAAACCTTAGAATGAGTCTAACGAGACTAACTTGGGACAAACAAAGACAAACTTTAGTCTCATTCTAAGGTTTGTCAAAGTTCATCCCAAGTTAGTCTATTTCTAAGGACGAACTTATACAAACCATAGAATGAGACTAATGAGACTAACTTGGGACGAACAAATACAAACTTTAGTCTCATTCTAAGGTTTGTCTAAGTTCATCCCAAGTTAGTCTATTTCTAAGGACGAACTTAGATAAAGCTTAGAATGAGACTAACGAGACTAACTTGGGACGAACAATGAATAAATTTAGTCTCATTCTAAGGTTTGTCTAAGTTCGATCCAAGTTAGTCTAAGTTCGTCCCACGTTTGTCTCTTTCTAAGGACGAACTTAGACAAACCTTATAATGAGACTAACGAGACTAACTTGGGACGAACACAGACAAACTTTAGTCTCATTCTAAGGTTTGTCTAAGTTCGTCCCAAGTTTGTCAAAGTTCGTCCCAAGTTATTCTATTTCTAAGGACGAACTTAGACAAACCTTAGAATGAGACTAACGAGACTAACTTGAGACGAACAAAGACAAACTTTAGTCTCATTCGAAGGTTTGTCAAAGTTCGTCCCAACTTAGGCTATTTCTAAGGACAAACTTATACAAACCTTAGAATGAGACTAACGAGACTAACTTGGGACGAACAAAGACAAACTTTAGTCTCATTTTAAGGTTTGTCTAAGTTCATCCCAAGTTAGTCTATTTCTAAGGATGAACTTAGATAAACCTTAGAATGAGACTAACGAGACTAACTTGGAACGAACAAAGACAAACTTTAATCTCATTCTAAGGTCTGTCTAAGTTCATCCCAAGTTAGTCTAAGTTCGTCCCACATTTGTCTCGTTCTAAGGACGAAGTTAGACAAACCTTAGAATGAGACTAACGAGACTAACTTTTGATGAACAAAGACAAACTTTAGTCTCATTCTAAGGTTTGTCTAAGTTCGTCCCAAGTTTGTCAAAGTTCATCCAAGTTAGTCTATTTCTAAGGACGAACTTAGATAAAACTTAGAATGAGAGTAAGGAGACCAACGTGAGACGAACAAAGACAAACTTTAGTCTCATTCTAAGGTTTGTCTAAGTTGATCCCAAGTTAGACTATTTCTAAGGATGAACTTATACAAACCTTAGAATGAGACTAACGAGACTAACTTAGGACGAACAAAGACAAACTTTAGTCTCATTCTCAAGTTTGTCTAAGTTTGTCCCAAGTTAGTCTATTTCTAAGGACAAACTTAGATAAACCTTAAATGAGACTAACGAGACCAACTTGGGACGAACAAAGACAAACTTTAGTCTCATTCTAAGGTTTGTCTAAGTTCGTCCCAAGTTAGTCTATTTGTAAGGAAAAACTTAGATAAACCTTAGAATGAGACTAATGAGACTAACTTGGGATGAACAAAGACACACTTTAGTCTCATTCTAAGGTTTGTCTAAGTTCATCCCAAGTTAGTCGATTTCTAAAGACGAACTTAGATAAACCTTAGAATGAGACTAACGAGACTAACTTGGGACGAACAAAGATAAACTTTAGTCTCATTTTTAGGTTGTTCTATGTTGGTCCCAAGTTAGTCTAAGTTCGTCCCACGTTTGTCTCTTTCTAAGGATGAACTTAGACAAACCTTAGAATGAGACTAACGAGACTAACTTGGGACGAACAAAGATAAACTTTAGTCTCATTCTAAGGTTGTTCTATGTTCGTCCCAAGTTAGTCTAAGTTCGTCCCACGTTTGTCTCTTTCTAAGGATGAACTTTGACAACCTTAGAATGAGACTAACGAGACTAATTTGGGACGAACAAAGACAAACTTTAGTCTCATTCTAAGGTTTGTCTAAGTTCATCCCAAGTTTGTCAAAGTTCATCCTAAGTTAGTCTATTTCTAAGGAGGAACTTAGACAAACCTTAGAATGAGACTAACGAGACTAACTTGGGAAGAACAAAGACAAACATTAGTCTCATTCTAAGGTTAGTCTAAATTCGTCCCAAGTTAGTCTATTTCTATGGACGAACTTAGATAAACCTTAGATTGAGACAAAGAGACTAACTTGGGATGAACAAAGACAAACTTTAGTCTCATTCTAAGGTTTGTCTAAGTTCGTCCCAAGTTAGTCTAAGTTCGTCCCAAGTTAGTCTCTTTCTAAGACGAACTTAGACAAACCATAGAATGAGACTAACGAGACTAACTTGGGACGAACAAAGTCAAACTTTAGTCTCATTCTAAGGTTTGTCTAAGTTCGTCCCAAGTTTGTCAAAGTTCATCCAAGTTAGTCTATTTCAAAGGACAAACTTAGCCAAACCTTAGAATGAGACTAACGAGACTAACGTGAGATGAACAACAAAAAACTTTAGTCTCATTTTAAGGTTTGTCTAAGTTCATCCCAAGTTAGTCTATTTCTAAGGATGAACTTAGATAAACCTTAGAATGAGACTAACGAGACCAACTTGGGACGAACAAAGACAAACTTTAGTATCATTCTAAGGTTTGTCTAAGTTCGTCCCAAGTTAGTCTATTTGTATGGAAAAACTTAGATAAACCTTAGAATGAGACTAACGAGACTAACTTGGGACGAACAAAGAAAAACTTTAGTCTCATTCTAAGGTTTGTCTAAGTTCGTCCCAAGTTAGTCTAAGTTCATCCCAAGTTAGTCTCTTTCGGAGGACGAACTTAGACAAACCTTAGAATGAGACTAACGAGACTAACTTGGGACGAACAAAGACAAACTTTAGTCTCATTCTAAGGTTTGTCTAAGTTCGTCCCAAGTTAGTCTATTTCTAAGGAAAAACTTAGATAAACCTTAGAATGAGACCAACGAGACTAACTTGGGACGAACAAAGACAAACTTTAGTCTCATTCTAAGGTTTGTCTAAGTTCGTCCCAAGTTAGTCTAAGTTTATCCCAAGTTAGTCTCTTTCGGAGGACGAACTTAGACAAACCTTAGAATGAGACTAACGAGACTAACTTGGGACGAACAGAGATAAACTTTAGTCTCATTCTAAGGTTTGTCTAAGTTCGTCCCAAGTTTGTCAAAGTTCATCCGATGTTAGTCTATTTCTAAGGACAAACTTAGATAAACCTTAGAATGAGAGTAACGAGACTAACTTGGGACGAACAAAGACAAACTTTAGTCTCATTCTAAGGTTTGTCATAGTTCAACCCAAGTTAGTTTATTTCTAAGGACGAACTTATACAAACCATAGAATGAGACTAATGAGACTAACTTGGGATGAACAAATAAAAACTTTAGTCTCATTCTAAGGTTTGTCTAAGTTCATCCCAAGTTAGTCTATTTCTAAGGACGAACTTAGATAAACCTTAGAATGAGACTAACGAAACTAACTTGGGATGAACAAAGAATAAATTTAGTCTCATTCTAAGGTTTGTCTAAGTTTGATCCAAGTAAGTCTAAGTTCGTCCCACGTTTGTCTCTTTCTAAGGACGAACTTAGACAAACCTTATAATGAGACTAACGAGACTAACTTGGGACAAACATAGACAAACTTTAGTCTCATTCTAAGGTTTGTCTAAGTTCGTCCCAAGTTTGTCAAAGTTCGTCCCAAGTTAATCTATTTGAAAGGACGAACTTAGACAAACCTTAGAATGAGACTAACGAGACTAACTTGAGACGAACAAAGACAAACTTTAGTCTCATTTGAAGGTTTGTCAAAGTTCTTCCCAACTTAGTCTATTTCTAAGGACAAACTTATACAAACCTTAGAATGAGACTAACGAGACTAACTTGGGACCAACAAAGACAAACTTTAGTCTCATTTTAAGGTTTGTCTAAGTTCATCCCAAGTTAGTCTATTTCTAAGGATGAACTTAGATAAACCTTAGAATGAGACTAACGAGACTAACTTGGGACGAACAAAGACAAACTTTAGTCTCATTCTAAGGTTTGTCTAAGTTCGTCCCAAGTTAGTCTCTTTCTAAGGACGAACTTAGACAAACCTTAGAATGAGACTAACGAGACTACCTTGGGACGAACAAAGACAAACTTTAGTCTCATTCTAAGGTTTGTCTAAGTTCGTCCCAAGTTTGTCGAAGTTCATCCAAGTTAGTCTATTTCTAAGGACGAACTTAGATAAAACTTAGAATGAGAGTAAGGAGACTAACGTGAGACGAACAAAGACAAACTTAAGTCTCATTCTAAGGTTTGTCTAAGTTGATCCCAAGTTAGACTATTTCTAAGGATGAACTTATACAAACCTTAGAATGAGACTAACGAGATTAACTTGGGATGAACAAAGACAAACTTTAGTCTCATTCTAAGGTTTGTCTAAGTTCGTCCCAAGTTAGTCTATTTCTAAGGACAAACTTAGATAAACCTTAGAATGAGTCTAACGAGACTAACTTGGGACAAACAAAGACAAACTTTAGTCTCATTCTAAGGTTTGTCAAAGTTCATCCCAAGTTAGTCTATTTCTAAGGACGAACTTATACAAACCATAGAATGAGACTAATGAGACTAACTTGGGACAAACAAATACAAACTTTAGTCTCATTCTAAGGTTTGTCTAAGTTCATCCCAAGTTAGTCTATTTCTAAGGACGAACTTAGATAAAGCTTAGAATGAGACTAACGAGACTAACTTGGGACGAACAATGAATAAATTTAGTCTCATTCTAAGGTTTGTCTAAGTTCGATCCAAGTTAGTCTAAGTTCGTCCCACGTTTGTCTCTTTCTAAGGACGAACTTAGACAAACCTTATAATGAGACTAACGAGACTAACTTGGGACGAACACAGACAAACTTTAGTCTCATTCTAAGGGTTGTCTAAGTTCGTCCCAAGTTTGTCAAAGTTCGTCCCAAGTTATTCTATTTCTAAGGACAAACTTAGACAAACCTTAGAATGAGACTAACGAGACTAACTTGAGACGAACAAAGACAAACTTTAGTCTCATTCGAAGGTTTGTCAAAGTTCGTCCCAACTTAGGCTATTTCTAAGGACAAACTTATACAAACCTTAGAATGAGACTAACGAGACTAACTTGGGACGAACAAAGACAAACTTTAGTCTCATTTTAAGGTTTGTCTAAGTTCATCCCAAGTTAGTCTATTTCTAAGGATGAACTTAGATAAACCTTAGAATGAGACTAACGAGACTAACTTGGAACGAACAAAGACAAACTTTAATCTCATTCTAAGGTCTGTCTAAGTTCATCCCAAGTTAGTCTAAGTTCGTCCCACATTTGTCTCGTTCTAAGGACGAACTTAGACAAACCTTAGAATGAGACTAACGAGACTAACTTTTGATGAACAAGGACAAACTTTAGTCTCATTCTAAGGTTTGTCTAAGTTCGTCCGAAGTTTGTCAAAGTTCATCCAAGTTAGTCTATTTCTAAGGACGAACTTAGATAAAACTTAGAATGAG
The DNA here is from genome assembly GCA_033675215.1 of Rhodiola kirilowii. NCBI lineage: Eukaryota > Viridiplantae > Streptophyta > Magnoliopsida > Saxifragales > Crassulaceae > Rhodiola > Rhodiola kirilowii. The sequence continues at coordinate 146,727 of JAUCNB010000074.1, forward strand.
AGTAAGGAGAGCAACGTGAGACGAACAAAGACAAACTTTAGTCTCATTCTAAGGTTTGTCTAAGTTGATCCCAAGTTAGACTATTTCTAAGGATGAACTTATACAAACCTTAGAATGAGACTAACGAGACTAACTTAGGACGAACAAAGACAAACTTTAGTCTCATTCTCAGGTTTGTCTAAGTTTGTCCCAAGTTAGTCTATTTCTAAGGACAAACTTAGATAAACCTTAGAATGAGACTAACGAGACCAACTTGGGACGAACAAAGACAAACTTTAGTCTCATTCTAAGGTTTGTCTAAGTTCGTCCCAAGTTAGTCTATTTGTAAGGAAAAACTTAGATAAACCTTAGAATGAGACTAAAGAGACTAACTTGGGATGAACAAAGACACACTTTAGTCTCATTCTAAGGTTTGTCTAAGTTCATCCCAAGTTAGTCGATTTCTAAAGACGAACTTAGATAAACCTTAGAATGAGACTAACGAGACTAACTTGGGACGAACAAAGATAAACTTTAGTCTCATTTTTAGGTTGTTCTATGTTGGTCCCCAGTTAGTCTAAGTTCGTCCCACGTTTGTCTCTTTCTAAGGATGAACTTAGACAAACCTTAGAATGAGACTAACGAGACTAACTTGGGACGAACAAAGATAAACTTTAGTCTCATTCTAAGGTTGTTCTATGTTCGTCCCAAGTTAGTCTAAGTTCGTCCCACGTTTGTCTCTTTCTAAGGATGAACTTTGACAACCTTAGAATGAGACTAACGAGACTAATTTGGGACGAACAAAGACAAACTTTAGTCTCATTCTAAGGTTTGTTTAAGTTCATCCCAAGTTTGTCAAAGTTCATCCTAAGTTAGTCTATTTCTAAGGAGGAACTTAGACAAACCTTAGAATGAGACTAACGAGACTAACTTGGGAAGAACAAAGACAAACATTAGTCTCATTCTAAGGTTAGTCTAAGTTCGTCCCAAGTTAGTCTATTTCTATGGACGAACTTAGATAAACCTTAGATTGAGACAAAGAGACTAACTTGGGATGAACAAAGACAAACTTTAGTCTCATTCTAAGGTTTGTCTAAGTTCGTCCCAAGTTAGTCTAAGTTCGTCCCAAGTTAGTCTCTTTCTAAGACGAACTTAGACAAACCATAGAATGAGACTAACGAGACTAACTTGGGACGAACAAAGTCAAACTTTAGTCTCATTCTAAGGTTTGTCTAAGTTCGTCCCAAGTTTGTCAAAGTTCATCCAAGTTAGTCTATTTCAAAGGACAAACTTAGACAAACCTTAGAATGAGACTAACGAGACTAACGTGAGATGAACAACGAAAAACTTTAGTCTCCTTCTAAGGTTTGTCTAAGTTGATCCCAAGTTAGACTATTTCTAAGGACAAACTTATACAAACCTTAGAATGAGACTAACAAGACTAACTTGGGATGAACCAATACAAACTTTAGTCTCATTCTAAGGTTTGTCTAAGTTCGTCCCAAGTTAGTCTATTTCTAAGGAATAACTTAGATAAACCTTAGAATGAGACTAAAAAGACTAACTTGGGACGACCAAAGGCAAACTTTAGTCTCATTCTAAGGTTTGTCTAAGTTCGTCCCAAGTTAGTCTATTTCTAAGGAACAACTTAGATAAACCTTAGAATGAGACTAACGAGACTAACTTGGGACGAACAAAGACAAACTTTAGTCTCATTCTAAGGTTTGTCTAAGTTCGTCCCAAGTTAGTCTAAGTTCATCCCAAGTTAGTCTCTTTCGGAGGACGAACTTAGACAAACCATAGAATGAGACTAACGAGACTAACTTGGACGAACAAAGATAAACTTTAGTATCATTCTAAGGTTTGTCTAAGTTCGTCCCAAGTTTGTCAAAGTTCATCCCATGTTAGTCTATTTCTAAGGACGAACTTAGATAAACCTTAGAATGAGAGTAACGAGACTAACTTGAGACGAACAAAGACAAACTTTAGTCTCATTCTAAGGTTTGTCAAAGTTCATCCCAAGTTAGTCTATTTCTAAGGACGAACTTATACAAACCATAGAATGAGACTAACGAGACTAACTTGGGACGAACAAATACAAACTTTAGTCTCATTCTAAGGTTTGTCTAAGTTCATCCCAAGTTAGTCTATTTCTAAGGACGAACTTAGATAAACCTTAGAATGAGACTAACGAGACTAACTTGGGACGAACAAAGAATAAATTTAGTCTCATTCTAAGGTTTGTCTAAGTTCGATCCAAGTTAGTCTAAGTACGTCCCACGTTTGTTTCTTTCTAAGGACAAACTTAGACAAACCTTAGAATGAGACTAACGAGACTAACTTGGGACGAACACAGACAAACTTTAGTCTCATTCTAAGGTTTGTCAAAGTTCGTCCCATGTTTGTCAATGTTCGTCCCAAGTTATTCTATTTCTAAGGACGAACTTAGACAAACCTTAGAATGAGACTAGCGAGACTAACTTGAAACGAACAAAGACAAACTTTAGTCTCATTCGAAGGTTTGTCAAGTTAGTCTAAGTTAGTCTATTTCTAAGGAAAAACTTGAATAAACCTTAGAATGAGACTAACGAGACTAACTTGGGACGAACAAAGACAAACTTTAGTCTCATTCTAAGGTTTGTCTAAGTTCGTCCCAAGTTAGTCTAAGTTCATCCCAAGTTAGTCTCTTTCGGAAGACGAACTTAGACAAACCTTAGAATGAGACTGACAGAACCGCTCGTCGTCAAAGCGATTTGTGCAAATAAATTTATAGTCCGCTACTCGCAACTATACTACTGGGTAGTACTTGGTAAGTAGGGGTTGAACCCAAGGGAACCAGGGGAATAATTGTTCTTCGGGGGGATTACGCAGCGTGGGAGCGTGTTTAAGGTCGGTTGGTTGGTTTTAAAGCTACCAGCTATTTTGATTGATTGATTGGTTGGTTGGTTGATTTTAATACTGGAAAGTAAATTACAGTTTATAATTAAAGAGAAATGTTCGGTTTCAGGGGACTTGTATTATATCCTGTTTATCATTGACCTTTAGTGACTCTCCTAAGTATTCAAACGGTGTATCAAGGCCATTCCAAGCACTCGATTTGCGTACACTGTCTAGCCTATTCCAAGGATGTAGAACACTTATTCTATTTAGACTAATACTCCATTCCCGGTTATATTAGCCTATGTGCATCCATTTGATCAATCATTCCCGATCAACCAAATGGTGTTTAAGATGAGTCAAACTTCTCAGATAAGCTTTGCCATTCCAAGCATCCACTTATCCGTACAAGTTTACGAACCCCGCTGTAGAGTTTTGCCATTCCAAGCATCCACTCTACCTTGGACGTTCTGACTTAATATATGGCACATAGAATAAGTTTTGAATACTTAGACTAGACACTAAGTTAATAGTCTTAAAACATTTTATAATACAAGTGCGCCCCTTAGACCGAACTTACAACCGTTGAAGCGCCAAGGGAGCTATCCTTTATTTCCAAAGCCAAGATTACAACGTTACAAATATTACAACTTCTAGAGAGAGAAGTGAAATGAGATTGAGGTGTGTTTGAAATGAGGGGAGGAGCTCCTCCTTTTATAGCCAAAATGGGAGGAGATGGGTGGTAGAGATGGATGCACATGTCTTTTGATCCAAGGGAGGAGAAGAGGAGGAAGGAGGAGGTGCCATGTGGAGGAGGAGCAAAGCCGCCGGTCACCATGGGTGGAGGAGCCGCCGGTTGCCGGTGGTGGAAGGAGGAGGAGCTCCTCCTTTGACCACCACTTCTTCAAGTGGTCGGTCATCTTGCCCAAATGTGAGTTTTGTACAGTTTTGTGCAGTCTTTTCACAAAACTATCAATGTGTTTCTTTCCCGGGCTGTCTTGACTCCACTCCTGATTCCTCTGATTAATTTGTTATGGTCAATTCAACGTCAGGATCCTTGATATTTCTTCAGTCGGCATATGATCTTTACCTTGGATTGACTCTTGTTATCTTTTCAGCGTAAAATCCTCTCCTTAGCGTGTTTTCACTTCAGTCTCTAAAATGCCCTGTGGAAATATATCGGGACTAATACGCAAAAGTTAAATAGACAAAATGTCTAAATAAGGGGGTTATACTGTGTTTATGATTCGTATAACTTTGGTCCATCAGAGACTAACGAGACTAACTTGGGACGAACAAAGATAAACTTTAGTCTCATTCTAAGGTTTGTCTAAGTTCGTCCCAAGTTTGTCAAAGTTCATCCCATGTTAGTCTATTTCTAAGGACGAACTTAGATAAACCTTAGAATGAGAGTAACGAGACTAACTTGAGACGAACAAAGACAAACTTTAGTCTCATTCTAAGGTTTGTCAAAGTTCATCCCAAGTAAGTCTATTTCTAAGGATGAACTTAGATACACCTTAGAATGAGACTAACGAGACTAACTTGGGACGAACAAAGACAAACTTTAGTCTCATTCTAAGGTTTGTCTAAGTTCATCCCAAGTTAGTCTAAGTTCGTCCCACGTTTGTCTCTTTCTAAGTACGAACTTAGACAAACCTTAAAATGACACTAACGAGACTAACTTTTGATGAACAAAGACAAATTTTAGTCTCATTCTAAGGTTTGTCTAAGTTCATCTCAAGTTTGTCAAAGTTCATCCTAAGTTTGTCTATTTCTAAGGAGGAACTTAGACAAACCTTAGAATGAGACTAACGAGACTAACTTGGGAAGAACAAAGATAAACATTAGTCTCATTCTAAGGTTAGTCTAAGTTCGTCCCAAGTTAGTCGATTTCTATGGACGAAATTAGATAAACCTTAGATTGAGACTACGAGACTAACTTGGGATGAACAAAGACAAACTTTAGTCTCATTCTAAGGTTTGTCTAAGTTCGTCCCAAGTTAGTCTAAGATCATCTCAAGTTAGTCTCTTTCTAAGGACGAACTTAGACAAACCTTAGAATGAGACTAACGAGACTAACTTGGGATGAACAAAGACAAACTTTTGTGTCATTCTAAGGTTTGTCTAAGTTCGTCCCAAGTTTGTCAAAGTTCATGCAAGTTAGTCTATTTCTAAGGACGAACTTAGATAAAACTTAGAATGAGAGTAAGGAGACTAACATGAGACGAATAAAGACAAACTTTAGTCTCATTCTAAGGTTTGTCTAAGTTGATTCCAAGTTAGACTATTTCTAAGGATGAACTTATACAAACCTTAGAATGAGACTAACGAGACTAACTTGGCACGAACAAAGACAAACATTAGTCTCATTCTAAGGTTTGTCTTTGTTAGTCTTGGGACAAACATTAGTCTCATTCTAAAGTTTGTCTTGGGACGAACAAAGACAAACTTATATCCCGCCTGTCTGACTGTCCGATTAAAATTGTTCACCTCGCAACAAACCAGCCGGTTTCCACTCTATCCTGTCACAAAACTGAGCAGCACTCCGTCTTCTTCACTCTTCTTCGAGACCTTCCAATAAGTGTTCAAACAAGCTTAAAGGGCGATTATATGGGGCTTCCCTATTGGTGTAGAATTGATGGAATGAAGATGTTAGAATGCTACTGCTATGAGTTTCACACCTGTGGTGTTTGTAATAACAGGGTTCATGTTGTCAAGAATTATGTCAATTCTGCAGGAATTATCTTTGATGATAGTTAGGTCAAGGAATATTTGATGGTTTGTTTGTGTCAAGGCCATGATCCTGCCTGTGTGTGTGGGGAGCCTTTTTTTGTTGTTTTTAGTGTTCCAAGGACGCATCCCTGTGAGGTTGCTGAGGTTCAGTGTTTTCTTCCTTTCCTTTATTGGCCTCGTCAGCGTTTTTAGAGGGGTGGGGATTATAACCCTCCTCGGTGCTTGAGGGTCTCTTGTTCTGTATTAGCCATGGTTCAGGCGCTTTGAACCTGTTTTTAATTAATTGCTGGCATAGCCAGTTTCCAAAAAAAATAAAAAAAAAAATAAAAAATCTAAGGTTTGTCTAAGTTCGTCCCAAGTTAGTCTATTTCTAAGGACGAACTTAGATAAACCTTAGAATGAGAGTAACGAGACTAACGTGAGACGAACAACGACAAACTTTAGTCTCCTTCTAAGGTTTGTCTAAGTTGATCCCAAGTTAGACTATTTCTAAGGACAAACTTATACAAATCTTAGAATGAGACTAACGAGACTAACTTGGGATGAACAAAGACAAACTTTAGTCTCATTCTAAGGTTTGTCTAAGTTCGTCCCAAGTTAGTCTATTTCTAAGGACAAACTTAGATAAACCTTAGAATGAGACTAACGAGACTAACTTGGGACGAACAAAGACAAACTTTAGTCTCATTCTAAGGTTTGTCTAAGTTCGTCCCAAGTTAGTCTATTTCTAAGGAAAAACTTAGATAAACCTTAGAATGAGACTAACGAGACTAACTTGGGACGAACAAAGACAAACTTTAGTCTCATTCTAAGGTTTGTCTAAGTTCGTCCCAAGTTAGTCTAAGTTCATCCCCAGTTAGTCTCTTTCGGAAGACAAACTTAGACAACCCTTAGAATGAGACTAACGAGACTAACTTGGGTCGAACAAAGATAAACTTTGGTCTCATTCTAAGGTTTGTCTAAGTTCGTCCCAAGTTTGTCAAAGTTCATCCCATGTTAGTCTATTTCTAAGGACGAACTTAGATAAACCTTAGAATGAGAGTAAGGAGACTAACTTGAGACAAACAAAGACAAACTTTAGTCTCATTCTAAGGTTTGTCAAAGTTCATCCCAAGTAAGTCTATTTCTAAGGATGAACTTAGATAAACCTTAGAATGAGACTAACGAGACTAACTTGGGACGAACAAAGACAAACTTTAGTCTCATTCTAAGGTTAGTCTAAGTTCGTCCGACGTTTGTCTCTTTCTAAGGACGAACTTAGACAAACCTTAAAATGACACTAACGAGACTAACTTTTGATGAACAAAGACAAATTTTAGTCTCATTCTAAGGTTTGTCTAAGTTCATCTCAAGTTTGTCAAAGTTCATCCTAAGTTATTCTATTTCTAAGGAGGAACTTAGACAAACCTTAGAATGAGACTAACGAGACTAACTTGGGAAGAACAAAGACAAACATTTGTCTCATTCTAAGGTTAGTCTAAGTTCGTCCCAAGTTAGTCGATTTCTATGGATGAACTTAGATAAACCTTAGATTGAGACTAAGAGACTAACTTGGGATGAACAAAGAAAAACTTTAGTCTCATTCTAAGGTTTGTCTAAGTTCGTCCCAAGTTAGTCTAAGTTCGTCTCAAGTTAGTCTCTTTCTAAGGACGAACTTAGACAAACCTTAGAATGAGACTAACGAGACTAACTTGGGACGAACAAAGACAAACTTTTGTCTCATTCTAAGGTTTGTCTAAGTTCATCCCAAATTTGTCAAAGTTCATCGAAGTTAGTCTATTTCTAAGGACGAACTTAGATAAAACTTAGAATGAGAGTAAGGAGACTAACGTGAGACGAACAAAGACAAACTTTAGTCTCATTCTAAGGTTTGTTTAAGTTGATCCCAAGTTAGTCTATTTCTAAGGACAAACTTAGATAAACCTTAGAATGAGACTAACGAGACTAACTTGGGATGAACAAAGACAAACTTTAGTCTCATTCTAAGGTTTGTCTAAGTTCGTCCCAAGTTAGTCTATTTCTAAGGAAAAACTTAGATAAACCTTAGAATGAGTTTAACGAGACTAACTTGGGACGAACAAAGACAAACTTTAGTCTCATTCTAAGGCTTGTCTAAGTTCGTCCCAAGTTAGTCAAAGTTCATCCCAAGTTAGTCTCTTTCGGAAGACGAACTTAGACAAACCGTAGAATGAGACTAACGAGACTTACTTGGGATGAACAAAGATAAACTTTAGTCTCATTCTAAGGTTTGTCTAAGTTCGTCCCAAGTTTGTCAAAGTTCATCCCATGTTAGTCTATTTCTAAGGACGGACTTAGATAAACCTTAGAATGAGAGTAACGAGACTAACTTGAGACGAACAAAGACAGACTTTAGTCTCATTCTAAGGTTGGTCAAAGTTCATCCCAAGTAAGTCTATTTCTAAGGATGAACTTAGATAAACCTTAGAATAAGACTAACGAGACTAACTTGGGACGAACAAAGACAAACTTTAGTCTCATTCTAAGGTTTGTCTAAGTTCGTCCCAAGTTAGTCAATTTCAAAGGACAAACTTAGATAAACCTTAGAATGAGACTAACGAGACTAACTTGGGACGAACAAAGACAAACTTTAGTCTCATTCTAAGGTTTGCCTAAGTTCGTCCCAAGTTAGTCTAAGTTCGTCCCACATTTGTCTCTTTCTAAGGACGAACTTAGACAAACCTTAAAATGAGACTAACGAGACTAACTTTTGATGAACAAAGACAAACTTTAGTCTCATTCTAAGGTTTGTCTAAGTTCGTCCCAAGTTAGTCTATTTCTAAGGACGAACTTATACAAACCTTAGAATGAGACTAACGAAACTAACTTGGGACGAACAAAGACAAACTTTAGTCTCATTCTAAGGTTTGTCTAAGTTCGTCCCAAGTTAGTCTATTTCTACGGACGAACTTAGATAAACCTTAGAATGAGACTAACGAGACTTACTTGGGACGAACAATGACAAACTTTTGTCTCATTCTAAGGTTTGTCTAAGTTCATCCCAAGTTAGTCTATTACTAAGGACGAACTAAGATAAACCTTAGATTGAGAGTAACGAGACTAACTTGAAACAAACAAAGCCAAACTTTAGTCTCATTCTAAGGTTTGTCAAAGTTCGTCCCAAGTTATTCTATTTCTAAGGACGAACTTACACAAACCTTAGAATGAGACTAACGAGACTAACTTGGGACGAACAAAGACAAACATTTGTCTCATTCTTAGGTTAGTCTAAGTTCGTCCCAAGTTAGTCGATTTCTAAAGACGAACTTAGATAAACCTTAGAATGAGACTAACGAGACTAACTTGGGACGAACAAAGATAAACTTTAGTCTCATTTTTAGGTTGTTCTATGTTTGTCCCAAGTTAGTCTAAGTTTGTCCCACGTTTGTCTCTTTCTAAGGATGAACTTAGACAAACCTTAGAATGAGACTAACGAGACTAACTTGGGACGAACAAAGATAAACTTTAGTCTCATTCTAAGGTTGTTCTATGTTCGTCCCAAGTTAGTCTAAGTTCGTCCCACGTTTGTCTCTTTCTAAGGATGAACTTAGACAACCTTAGAATGAGACTAACGAGACTAATTTGGGACGAACAAAGACAAACTTTAGTCTCATTCTAAGGTTTGTCTAAGTTCATCCCAAGTTTGTCAAAGTTCATCCTAAGTTAGTCTATTTCTAACGAGGAACTTAGACAAACCTTAGAATGAGACTAACGAGACTAACTTGGGAAGAACAAAGACAAACATTAGTCTCATTCTAAGGTTACTCTAAGTTCATCCCAAGTTAGTCTATTTCTATGGACGAACTTAGATAAACCTTAGATTGAGACTAAGAGACTAACTTGGGATGAACAAAGACGAACTTTAGTCTCATTCTAAGGTTTGTCTAAGTTCGTCCCAAGTTAGTCTATTTCTAAGGAAAAACTTAGATATACCTTAGAATGAGACTAACGAGACTAACTTGGGACGAACAAAGACAAACTTTAGTCTCATTCTAAGGTTTGTCTAAGTTCGTCCCAAGTTAGTCTAAGTTCATCCCAAGTTAGTCTCTTTCGGAAGACGAACTTAGACAACCCTTAGAATGAGACTAACGAGACTAACTTGGGACGAACAAAGATATACTTTAGTCTCATTCTAAGGTTTGTCTAAGTTCGTCCCAAGTTTGTCAAAGTTCATCCCATGTTAGTCTATTTCTAGGGACGAACTTAGATAAACCTTAGAATGAGAGTAACGAGACTAACTTGAGACAAACAAAGACAAACTTTAGTCTCATTCTATGGTTTGTCAAAGTTCATCCCAAGTAAGTCTATTTCTAAGGATGAACTTAGATAAACCTTAGAATGAGACTAACGAGACTAACTTGGGACGAACAAAGACAAACTTTAGTCTCATTCTAAGGTTTGTCTAAGTTCATCCTAAGTTAGTCTAAGTTCGTCCGACGTTTGTCTCTTTCTAAGGATGAACTTAGACAAACCTTAAAATGACACTAACGAGACTAACTTTTGATGAACAAAGACAAATTTTAGTCTCATTCTAAGGTTTGTATAAGTTCATCTCAAGTTTGTCAAAGTTCATCCTAAGTTAGTCTATTTCAAAGGAGGAACTTAGACAAACCTTAGAATGAGACTAACGAGACTAACTTGGGAAGAACAAAGACAAACATTAGTCTCATTCTATGGTAAGTCTAAGTTCGTCCCAAGTTAGTCGATTTCTATAGATGAACTTAGATAAACCTTAGATTGAGACTAAGAGACTAACTTGGGATGAACAAAGACAAACTTTAGTCTCATTCTAAGGTTTGTCTAAGTTCGTCCCAAGTTAGTCTAAGTTCGTCTCAAGTTAGTCTCTTTCTAAGGACGAACTTAGACAAACCTTAGAATGAGACTAACGAGACTAACTTGGGACGAACAAAGACAAACTTTTGTCTCATTCTAAGGTTTGTCTAAGTTCGTCCCAAATTTGTCAAAGTTCATCCAAGTTAGTCTATTTCTAAGGACGAACTTAGATAAAACTTAGAATGAGAGTAAGGAGACTAACGTGAGACGAACAAAGACAAACTTTAGTCTCATTCTAAGGTTTGTCTAAGTTGATCCCAAGTTAGACTATTTCTAAGGATGAACTTATACAAACCTTAGAATGAGACTAACGAGACTAACATGGGACGAACAAAGACAAACTTTAGTCTCATTCTAAGGTTTGTCTAAGTTCGTCCCAAGTTAGTCTATTTCTAAGGACAAACTTAGATAAACCTTAGAATGAGAGTAACGAGACTAACGTGAGACGAACAACGACAAACTTTAGTCTCCTTCTAAGGTTTGTCTAAGTTCATCCCAAGTTTGTCAAAGTTCATCCTAAGTTAGTCTATTTCTAAGGAGGAACTTAGACAAACCTTAGAATGAGACTAACGAGACTAACTTGGGAAGAACAAAGACAAACTTTAGTCTCATTCTAAGGTTTGTCTAAGTTCGTCCGAAGTTAGTCTATTTCTAAGGAAAAACTTGAATAAACCTTAAAATGATACTAACGATACTAACTTTTGATGAACAAAGACAAACTTTAGTCTCATTCTAAGGTTTGTCTAAGTTCCTCCTTAGAAATAGACTAACTTAGGATGAACTTTGACAAACTTGAGATGAACTTAGACAAACCTTAGAATGAGACTAAAATTTGTCTTTGTTCATCAAAAGTTAGTCTCGTTAGTGTCATTTTAAGGTTTGTCTAAGTTCGTCCTTAGAAAGAGACAAACGTGGGACTAACTTGGGACGAACTTAGACTAACCTTAGAATGAGTCTAATGTTTGTCTTTGTTCTTCCCAAGTTAGTCTCGTTACTCTCATTCTAAGGTTGTCTAAGTTCGTCCCAAGTTCGTCCCACGTTCTCTTTCTAAGGACGAACTTAGACAAACCTTAAAATGACACTAACGAGACTAACTTTTGATGAACAAAGACAAATTTTAGTCTCATTCTAAGGTTTGTCTAAGTTCATCTCAAGTTTGTCAAAGTTCATCCTAAGTTAGTCTATTTCTAAGGAGGAACTTAGACAAACCTTAGAAGGAGACCAACGAGACTAACTTGGGAAGAACAAAGACAAACATTAGTCTCATTCTAAGGTTAGTCTAAGTTCGTCCCAAGTTAGTCGATTTCTATGGACGAACTAAGATAAACCTTAGAATGAGACTAACGAGACTAACTTAGGACCAACAAAGATAAACTTTAGTCTCATTCTAAGGTTTGTCTAAGTTCGTCCCAAGTTTGTCAAAGTTCATCCCATGTTAGTCTATTTCTAAGGACGAACTTAGATAAACCTTAGAATGAGAGTAACGAGACTAACTTGAGACGAACAAAGACAAACTTTAGTCTCATTCTAAGGTTTGTCAAAGTTCATCCCTAGTTAGTCTATTTCTAAGGACAAACTTATACAAACCATAGAATGAGACTAATGAGACTAACTTGGGACGAACAAATACAAACTTTAGTCTCATTCTAAGGTTTGTCTAAGTTCATCCCAAGTTAGTCTATTTCTAAGGACGAACTTAGATAAACCTTAGAATGAGACTAACAAGACTAACTTGGGACGAACAAAGACAAACTTTAGTCTCATTCTAAGGTTTGTCTAAGTTCGTCCCAAGTTAGTCAAAGTTCGTCCTAAGTTAGTCTATTTCTAAGGACGAACTTAGACAAACCTTAGAATGAGACTAACGAGACTAACTTGGGACGAACAAAGACAAGCTTTAGTCTCATTCTAAGGTTCGTCTAAGTTCGTCCCAAGTTTGTCAAAGTTCATCCAAGTTAGTCTATTTCTAAGGACGAACTTAGATAAAACTTAGAATGAGAGTAAGGAGACTAACGTGAGACGAACAAAGACAAACTTTAGTCTCATTCTAAGGTTTGTCTAAGTTGATCTCAAGTTAGACTATTTCTAAGGATGAACTTATACAAACCTTAGAATGAGACTAACTAGACTAACTTGGGACGAACAAAGACAAACTTTAGTCTCATTCTAAGGTTTGTCTAAGTTCGTCCCAAGTTAGTCAATTTCTAAGGACAAACTTAGATAAACCTTAGAATGAGACTAACTTGGACCGAACAAAGACAAACTTTAGTCTCATTCTAAGGTTTGTCTAAGTTCGTCCCAAGTTAGTCTAAGTTCGTCCCACATTTGTCTCTTTCTAAGGACGAACTTAGACCAACCTTAGAATGAGACTAACGAGACTAACTTTTGATGAACAAAGACAAACTTTAGTCTCAATCTAAGGTTTGTCTAAGTTCGTCCCAAGTTAGTCTATTTCTAAGGACGAACTTATACAAACCTTTGAATGAGACTAACGAAATTAACTTGGGACGAACAAAGACAAACTTTAGTCTCATTCTAAGGTTTGTCTAAGTTCGTCCCAAGTTAGTCTATTTCTACGGACGAACTTAGATAAACCTTAGAATGAGACTAACTTGGGACGAACAATGACAAACTTTAGTCTCATTCTAAGGTTTGTCTAAGTTCGTCCCAAGTTAGTCTATTTCTAAGGACGAACTAAGATAAACCTTAGAATGAGAGTAACGAGACTAACTTGAGACAAACAAAGCCAAACTTTAGTCTCATTTTAAGGTTTGTCAAAGTTCGTCCCAAGTTATTCTATTTCTAAGGACGAACTTACACAAACCTTAGAATGAGACTAACGAGACTAACTTGGGACGAACAAAGACAAACATTTGTCTCATTCTTAGGTTAGTCTAAGTTCGCCCCAAGTTAGCCGATTTCTAAAGACGAACTGAGATAAACCTTAGAATGAGACTAACGAGACTAACTTGGGACGAACAAAGATAAACTTTAGTCTCATTTTTAGGTTGTTCTATGTTTGTCCCAAGTTAGTCTAAGTTCGTCCCACGTTTGTCTCTTTCTAAGGATGAACTTAGACAAACCTTAGAATGAGACTAACGAGACTAACTTGGGACGAACAAAGACAAACTTTAGTTCATTCTAAGGTTTGTCTAAGTTCATCCCAAGTTTGTCAAAGTTCATCCTAAGTTAGTCTATTTCTAACGAGGAACTTAGACAAACCTTAGAATGAGACTAACGAGACTAACTTGGGAAGAACAAAGACAAACATTAGTCTCATTCTAAGGTTACTCTAAGTTCATCCCAAGTTAGTCTATTTCTATGGACGAACTTAGATAAACCTTAGATTGAGACTAAGAGACTAACTTGGGATGAACAAAGACAAACTTTAGTCTCATTCTAAGGTTTGTCTAAGTTCGTCCCAAGTTAGTCTATTTCTAAGGAAAAACTTAGATAAACCTTAGAATGAGACTAACGAGACTAACTTGGGACGAACAAAGACAAACTTTAGTCTCATTCTAAGGTTTGTCTATGTTCGTCCCAAGTTAGTCTAAGTTCATCCCAAGTTAGTCTCTTTCGGAAGACGAACTTGATAACCCTTAGAATGAGACTAACGAGACTAACTTGGGACGAACAAAGATAAACTTTAGTCTCATTCTAAGGTTTGTCTAAGTTCGTCCCAAGTTTGTCAAAGTTCGTCCCATGTTAGTCTATTTCTAGGGACGAACTTAGATAAACCTTAGAATGATAGTAACGAGACTAACTTGAGACAAACAAAGACAAACTTTAGTCTCATTCTAAGGTTTGTCAAAGTTCATCCCAAGTAAGTCTATTTCTAAGGATGAACTTAGATAAACCTTAGAATGGGACTAACGAGACTAACTTGGGACGAACAAAGACAAACTTTAGTCTCATTCTAAGGTTTGTCTAAGTTCATCCTAAGTTAGTCTAAGTTCGTCCGATGTTTGTCTCTTTCTAAGGACGAACTTAGACAAACCTTAAAATGATACTAACGAGACTAACTTTTGATGAACAAAGACAAATTTTAGTCTCATTCTAAGGTTTGTCTAAGTTCATCTCAAGTTTGTCAAAGTTCATCCTAAGTTAGTCTATTTCTAAGGAGGAACTTAGACAAAACTTAGAATGAGACTAACGAGACTAACTTGGGAAGAACAAAGACAAACATTAGTCTCATTCTAAGGTTAGTCTAAGTTCGTCCCAAGTTATTCGATTTCTATGGATGAACTTAGATAAACCTTAGATTGAGACTAAGAGACTAACTTGGGATGAACAAAGACAAACTTTAGTCTCATTCTAAGGTTTGTCTAAGTTCGTCCCAAGTTAGTCTAAGTTCGTCTCCAGTTAGTCTCTTTCTAAGGTCGAACTTAGACAAACCTTAGAATGAGACTAACGAGACTAACTTGGGACGCACTAAGACAAACTTTTGTCTCATTCTAAGGTTTGTCTAAGTTCGTCCCAAATTTGTCAAAGTTCATCCAAGTTAGTCTATTTCTAGGGACGAACTTAGATAAAACTTAGAATGAGAGTAAGGAGACTAACGTGAGACGAACAAAGACAAACTTTAGTCTCATTCTAAGGTTTGTCTAAGTTGATCCCAAGTTAGACTATTTCTAAGGATGAACTTATACAAACCTTAGAATGAGACTAACGAGACTAACTTGGGACGAACAAAGACAAACTTTAGTCTCATTTTAAGGTTTGTCTAAGTTCGTCCCAAGTTAGTCTATTTCTAAGGACAAACTTAGATAAACCTTAGAATGAGAGTAACGAGACTAACGTGAGACGAACAACGACAAACTTTAGTCTCCTTCTAAGGTTTGTCTAAGTTCATCCCAAGTTTGTCAAAGTTCATCCTAAGTTAGTCTATTTCTAAGGAGGAACTTAGACAAACCTTAGAATGAGACTAACGAGACTAACTTAGGAAGAACAAAGACAAACTTTAGTCTCATTCTAAGGTTTGTCTAAGTTCGTCCCATGTTAGTCTATTTCTATGGAAAAACTTGAATAAACCTTAAAATGACACTAACAAGACTAACTTTTGATGAACAAAGACAAACTTTTGTCTCATTCTAAGGTTTATCTAAGTTCGTCCCAAATTTGTCAAAGTTCATCCAAGTTAGTCTATTTCTAGGGACGAACTTAGATAAAACTTAGAATGAGAGTAAGGAGACTAACGTGAGACGAACAAAGACAAAATTTAGTCTCAATCTAAGGTTTGTCTAAGATCATCCCAAGTTAGTCTATTTCTAAGGACGAACTTAAATAAACCTTAGAATGAGACTAACAAGACTAACTTGGGACGAACAAAGAATAAATTTAGTCTCATTCTAAGGTTTGTCAAAGTTCGATCCAAGTTAGTCTATGTACGTCCCACGTTTGTCTCTTTCTAAGGACGAACTTTGACAAACCTTAGAATGAGACTAACGAGACTAACGTGAGACGAACAACGACAAACTTTAGTTTCCTTCTAAGGTTTGTCTAAGTTGATCCCAAGTTAGACTATTTCTAAGGAAAAACTTATACAAACCTTAGAATGAGACTAACGAGACTAACTTGGGATTAACAAAGACAAACTTTAGTCTCATTCTAAGGTTTGTCTAAGTTCGTCCCAAGTTAGTCTATTTCTAAGGATGAACTTAGATAAACCTTAGAATGAGACTAACGAGACTAACTTGGGACGAACAAAGACAAACTTTAGTCTCATTCTAAGGTTTGTCTAAGTTCGTCCCAAGTTAGTCTATTTCTAAGGAAAAACTTAGAAAAACCTTAGAATGAGACTAACGAGACTAACTTGGGACGAACAAAGACAAACTTTAGTCTCATTCTAAGGTTTGTCTAAGTTCATCCCATGTTAGTCTAACTAAGTTCATCCCAAGTTAGTCTATTTCTAAGGACGAACTTAGATAAACCTTAGAATGAGACTAACGAGACTAACTTGGGACGAACAAAGAATAAATTTAGTCTCATTCTAAGGTTTGTCTAAGTTCAATCCAAGTAAGTCTAAGTACGTCCCACGTTTGCCTCTTTCTAAGGACGAACTTAGACAAACCTTAGAATGAGACTAACGAGACTAACGTGAGACGAACAACGACAAACTTTAGTCTCCTTCTAAGGTTTGTCTAAGTTGATCCCAAGTTAGACTATTTCTAAGGAAAAACTTATACAAACCTTAGAATGAGACTAACGAGACTAACTTGGGATTAACAAAGACAAACTTTAGTCTCATTCTAAGGTTTGTCTAAGTTCGTCCCAAGTTAGTCTATTTCTAAGGAAAAACTTATACAAACCTTAGAATGAGACTAACGAGACTAACTTGGGATTAACAAAGACAAACTTTAGTCTCATTCTAAGGTTTGTCTAAGTTCGTCCCAAGTTAGTCTATTTCTAAGGACGAACTTAGATAAACCTTAGAATGAGAGTAACGAGACTAACTTGAGACAAACAAAGACAAACTTTAGTCTCATTCTAAGGTTTGTCAAAGTTCATCCTAAGTTAGTCTATTTCTAAGGAGGAACTTAGACAAACCTTAGAATGAGACTAACGAGACTAACTTGGGAAGAACAAAGACAAACATTAGTCACATTCTAAGGTAAGTCTAAGTTTGTCCCAAGTTAGTCGATTTCAATGGACGAACTTAGATAAACCTTAGATTGAGACTAAGAGACTAACTTGGGATGAACAAAGACAAACTTTAGTCTCATTCTAAGGTTTGTATAAGTTTGTCCCAAGTTAGTCTAAGTTCGTCTCAAGTTAGTTTCTTTCTAAGGACGAACTTAGACAAACCTTAGAATGAGACTAACGAGACTAACTTGGGACGAACAAAGACAAACTTTTGTCTCATTCTAAAGTTTGTCTTTGTTCATCCCAATTTTGTCTATTTCTAAGGACGAACTTATACAAACCATAGAATGAGACTAACGAGACTAACTTGGGAAAAACAAAGACAAACATTAGTCTCATTCTAAGGTTACTCTAAGTTCGTCTCAAGTTAGTCTATTTCTATGGACGAACTTAGATAAACCTTAGATTGAGACTAAGAGACTAACTTGGGATGAACAAAGACAAACTTTAGTCTCATTCTAAGGTTTGTCTAAGTTCGTCCCAAGTTAGTCTATTTCTAAGGAAAAACTTAGATAAACCTTAGAATGAGACTAACGAGACTAACTTGGGACGAACAAAGACAAACTTTAGTCTCATTCTAAGGTTTGTCTATGTTCGTCCCAAGTTAGTCTAAGTTCATCCCAAGTTAGTCTCTTTCGGAAGACGAACTTGATAACCCTTAGAATGAGACTAACGAGACTAACTTGAGACGAACAAAGATAAACTTTAGTCTCATTCTAAGGTTTGTCTAAGTTCGTCCCAAGTTTGTCAAAGTTCATCCCATGTTAGTCTATTTCTAGGGACGAACTTAGATAAACCTTAGAATGATAGTAACGAGACTAACTTGAGACAAACAAAGACAAACTTTAGTCTCATTCTAAGGTTTGTCAAAGTTCATCCCAAGTAAGTCTATTTCTAAGGATGAACTTAGATAAACCTTAGAATGGGACTAACGAGACTAACTTGGGACGAACAAAGACAAACTTTAGTCTCATTCTAAGGTTTGTCTAAGTTCATCCTAAGTTAGTCTAAGTTCGTCCGATGTTTGTCTCTTTCTAAGGACGAACTTAGACAAACATTAAAATGATACTAACGAGACTAACTTTTGATGAACAAAGACAAATTTTAGTCTCATTCTAAGGTTTGTCTAAGTTCATCTCAAGTTTGTCAAAGTTCATCCTAAGTTAGTCTATTTCTAAGGAGGAACTTAGACAAACCTTAGAATGAGACTAACGAGACTAACTTGGGAAGAACAAAGACAAACATTAGTCTCATTCTAAGGTTAGTCTAAGTTCGTCCCAAGTTATTCGATTTCTATGGATGAACTTAGATAAACCTTAGATTGAGACTAAGAGACTAACTTGGGATGAACAAAGACAAACTTTAGTCTCATTCTAAGGTTTGTCTAAGTTCGTCCCAAGTTAGTCTAAGTTCGTCTCCAGTTAGTCTCTTTCTAAGGTCGAACTTAGACAAACCTTAGAATGAGACTAACGAGACTAATTTGGGACGAACAAAGACAAACTTTTGTCTCATTCTAAGGTTTGTCTAAGTTTGTCCCAAATTTGTCAAAGTTCATCCAAGTTAGTCTATTTCTAGGGACGAACTTAGATAAAACTTAGAATGAGAGTAAGGAGACTAACGTGAGACGAACAAAGACAAACTTTAGTCTCATTCTAAGGTTTGTCTAAGTTGATCCCAAGTTAGACTATTTCTAAGGATGAACTTATACAAACCTTAGAATGAGACTAACGAGACTAACTTGGGACGAACAAAGACAAACTTTAGTCTCATTTTAAAGGTTTGTCTAAGTTCGTCCCAAGTTAGTCTATTTCTAAGGACAAACTTAGATAAACCTTAGAATGAGAGTAACGAGACTAACGTGAGACGAACAACGACAAACTTTAGTCTCCTTCTAAGGTTTGTCTAAGTTCATCCCAAGTTTGTCAAAGTTCATCCTAAGTTAGTCTATTTCTAAGGAGGAACTTAGACAAACCTTAGAATGAGACTAACGAGACTAACTTAGGAAGAACAAAGACAAACTTTAGTCTCATTCTAAGGTTTGTCTAAGTTCGTCCCAAGTTAGTCTATTTCTATGGAAAAACTTGAATAAACCTTAAAATGACACTAACAAGACTAACTTTTGATGAACAAAGACAAACTTTTGTCTCATTCTAAGGTTTATCTAAGTTCGTCCCAAATTTGTCAAAGTTCATCCAAGTTAGTCTATTTCTAGGGACGAACTTCGATAAAACTTAGAATGAGAGTAAGGAGACTAACGTGAGACGAACAAAGACAAACTTTAGTCTCATTCTAAGGTTTGTCTAAGATCATCCCAAGTTAGTCTATTTCTAAGGACGAACTTAGATAAACCTTAGAATGAGACTAACAAGACTAACTTGGGACGAACAAAGAATAAATTTAGTCTCATTCTAAGGTTTGTCAAAGTTCGATCCAAGTTAGTCTAAGTACGTCCCACGTTTGTCTCTTTCTAAGGACGAACTTTGACAAACCTTAGAATGAGACTAACGAGACTAACGTGAGACGAACAACGACAAACTTTAGTCTCCTTCTAAGGTTTGTCTAAGTTGATCCCAAGTTAGACTATTTCTAAGGAAAAACTTATACAAACCTTAGAATGAGACTAACGAGACTAACTTGGGATTAACAAAGACAAACTTTAGTCTCATTCTAAGGTTTGTCTAAGTTCGTCCCAAGTTAGTCTATTTCTAAGGATGAACTTAGATAAACCTTAGAATGAGACTAACGAGACTAACTTGGGACGAACAAAGACAAACTTTAGTCTCATTCTAAGGTTTGTCTAAGTTCGTCCCAAGTTAGTCTATTTCTAAGGAAAAACTTAGAAAAACCTTAGAATGAGACTAACGAGACTAACTTGGGACGAACAAAGACAAACTTTAGTCTCATTCTAAGGTTTGTCTAAGTTCATCCCAAGTTAGTCTAACTAAGTTCATCCCAAGTTAGTCTATTTCTAAGGACGAACTTAGATAAACCTTAGAATGAGACTAACGAGACTAACTTGGGACGAACAAAGAATAAATTTAGTCTCATTCTAAGGTTTGTCTAAGTTCAATCCAAGTTAGTCTAAGTACGTCCCACGTTTGCCTCTTTCTAAGGACGAACTTAGACAAACCTTAGAATGAGACTAACGAGACTAACGTGAGACGAACAACGACAAACTTTAGTCTCCTTCTAAGGTTTGTCTAAGTTGATCCCAAGTTAGACTATTTCTAAGGAAAAACTTATACAAACCTTAGAATGAGACTAACGAGACTAACTTGGGATTAACAAAGACAAACTTTAGTCTCATTCTAAGGTTTGTCTAAGTTCGTCCCAAGTTAGTCTATTTCTAAGGAAAAACTTATACAAACCTTAGAATGAGACTAACGAGACTAACTTGGGATTAACAAAGACAAACTTTAGTCTCATTCTAAGGTTTGTCTAAGTTCGTCCCAAGTTAGTCTATTTCTAAGGACGAACTTAGATAAACCTTAGAATGAGAGTAACGAGACTAACTTGAGACAAACAAAGACAAACTTTAGTCTCATTCTAAGGTTTGTCAAAGTTCATCCTAAGTTAGTCTATTTCTAAGGAGGAACTTAGACAAACCTTAGAATGAGACTAACGAGACTAACTTGGGAAGAACAAAGACAAACATTAGTCACATTCTAAGGTAAGTCTAAGTTCGTCCCAAGTTAGTCGATTTCTATGGACGAACTTAGATAAACCTTAGATTGAGACTAAGAGACTAACTTGGGATGAACAAAGACAAACTTTAGTCTCATTCTAAGGTTTGTATAAGTTTGTCCCAAGTTAGTCTAAGTTCGTCTCAAGTTAGTTTCTTTCTAAGGACGAACTTAGACAAACCTTAGAATGAGACTAACGAGACTAACTTGGGACGAACAAAGACAAACTTTTGTCTCATTCTAAAGTTTGTCTTTGTTCATCCCAATTTTGTCTATTTCTAAGGACGAACTTATACAAACCATAGAATGAGACTAACGAGACTAACTTGGGAAAAACAAAGACAAACATTAGTCTCATTCTAAGGTTACTCTAAGTTCGTCTCATGTTAGTCTATTTCTATGGACGAACTTAGATAAACCTTAGATTGAGACTAAGAGACTAACTTGGGATGAACAAAGACAAACTTTAGTCTCATTCTAAGGTTTGTCTAAGTTCATCCCAAGTTAGTCTATTTCTAAGGAAAAACTTAGATAAACCTTAGAATGAGACTAACGAAACTAACTTGGGACGAACAAAGACAAACTTTAGTCTCATTCTAAGGTTTGTCTATGTTCGTCCCAAGTTAGTCTAAGTTCATCCCAAGTTAGTCTCTTTCGGAAGACGAACTTGATAACCCTTAGAATGAGACTAACGAGACTAACTTGGGACGAACAAAGATAAACTTTAGTCTCATTCTAAGGTTTGTCTAAGTTCGTCCCAAGTTTGTCAAAGTTCATCCCATGTTAGTCTATTTCTAGGGACGAACTTAGATAAACCTTAGAATGATAGTAACGAGACTAACTTGAGACAAACAAAGACAAACTTTAGTCTCATTCTAAGGTTTGTCAAAGTTCATCCCAAGTAAGTCTATTTCTAAGGATGAACTTAGATAAACCTTAGAATGGGACTAACGAGACTAACTTGGGACGAACAAAGACAAACTTTAGTCTCATTCTAAGGTTTGTCTAAGTTCATCCTAAGTTAGTCTAAGTTCGTCCGACGTTTGTCTCTTTCTAAGGACGAACTTAGACAAACCTTAAAATGACACTAACGAGACTAACTTTTGATGAACAAAGACAAATTTTAGTCTCATTCTAAGGTTTGTCTAAGTTCATCTCAAGTTTGTCAAAGTTCATCCTAAGTTAGTCTATTTCTAAGGAGGAACTTAGACAAACCTTAGAATGAGACTAACAAGACTAACTTGGGAAGAACAAAGACAAACATTAGTCTCATTCTAAGGTTAGTCTAAGTTCGTCCCAAGTTAGTCGATTTCTATGGATGAACTTAGATAAACCTTAGATTGAGACTAAGAGACTAACTTGGGATGAACAAAGACAAACTTTAGTCTCATTCTAAGGTTTGTCTAAGTTCGTCCCAAGTTAGTCTAAGTTCGTCTCCAGTTAGTCTCTTTCTAAGGACGAACTTAGACAAACCTTAGAATGAGACTAACGAGACTAACTTGGGACGAACAAAGACAAACTTTTGTCTCATTCTAAGGTTTGTCTAAGTTCGTCCCAAATTTGTCAAAGTTCATCCAAGTTTGTCTATTTCTAGGGACGAACTTAGATAAAACTTAGAATGAGAGTAAGGAGACTAACGTGAGACGAACAAAGACAAACTTTAGTCTCATTCTAAGGTTTGTCTAAGTTGATCCCAAGTTAGACTATTTCTAAGGATGAACTTATACAAACCTTAGAATGAGACTAACGAGACTAACTTGGGACGAACAAAGACAAACTTTAGTCTCCTTTTAAAGTTTGTCTAAGTTCGTCCCAAGTTAATCTATTTCTAAGGACAAACTTAGATAAACCTTAGAATGAGAGTAACGAGACTAACGTGAGACGAACAACGACAAACTTTAGTCTCCTTCTAAGGTTTGTCTAAGTTCATCCCAAGTTTGTCAAAGTTCATCCTAAGTTAGTCTATTTCTAAGGAGGAACTTAGACAAACCTTAGAATGAGACTAACGAGACTAACTTGGGAAGAACAAAGACAAACTTTAGTCTCATTCTAAGGTTTGTCTAAGTTCGTCCCAAGTTAGTCTATTTCTAAGGAAAAACTTGAATAAACCTTAAAATGACACTAACGAGACTAACTTTTGATGAACAAAGACAAACTTTTGTCTCATTCTAAGGTTTGTCTAAGTTCGTCCCAAATTTGTCAAAGTTCATCCAAGTTAGTCTATTTCTAGGGACGAACTTAGATAAAACTTAGAATGAGAGTAAGGAGACTAACGTGAGACGAACAAAGACAAACTTTAGTCTCATTCTAAGGTTTGTCTAAGTTGATCCCAAGTTAGACTATTTCTAAGGATGAACTTATACAAACCTTAGAATGAGACTAACGAGACTAACTTGGGACGAACAAAGACAAACTTTAGTCTCATTTTAAAGTTTGTCTAAGTTCGTCCCAAGTTAGTCTATTTCTAAGGACAAACTTAGATAAACCTTAGAATGAGAGTAACGAGACTAACGTGAGACGAACAACGACAAACTTTAGTCTCCTTCTAAGGTTTGTCTAAGTTCATCCCAAGTTTGTCAAAGTTCATCCTAAGTTAGTCTATTTCTAAGGAGGAACTTAGACAAACCTTAGAATGAGACTAACGAGACTAACTTGGGAAGAACAAAGACAAACTTTAGTCTCATTCTAAGGTTTGTCTAAGTTCGTCCCAAGTTAGTCTATTTCTAAGGAAAAACATGAATAAACCTTAAATTGACACTAACGAGACTAACTTTTGATGAACAAAGACAAACTTTTGTCTCATTCTAAGGTTTGTCTAAGTTCGTCCCAAATTTGTCAAAGTTCATCCAAGTTAGTCTATTTCTAGGGACGAACTTAGATAAAACTTAGAATGAGAGTAAGGAGACTAACGTGAGACGAACAAAGACAAACTTTAGTCTCATTCTAAGGTTTGTCTAAGTTGATCCCAAGTTAGACTATTTCTAAGGATGAACTTATACAAACCTTAGAATGAGACTAACGAGACTAACTTGGGACGAACAAAGACAAATTTTAGTCTCATTCTAAGGTTTGTCTAAGTTCGTCCCAAGTTAGTCTTTTTCTAAGGACAAACTTAGATAAACCTTAGAATGAGAGTAACGAGACTAACGTGAGACGAACAACGACAAACTTTAGTCTCCTTCTAAGGTTTGTCTAAGTTCATCCCAAGTTTGTCAAAGTTCATCCTAAGTTAGTCTATTTCTAAGGAGGAACTTAGACAAACCTTAGAATGAGACTAACGAGACTAACTTAGGAAGAACAAAGACAAACTTCAGTCTCATTCTAAGGTTTGTCTAAGTTCGTCCCAAGTTAGTCTATTTCTAAGGAAAAACATGAATAAACCTTAAAATGACACTAACAAGACTAACTTTTGATGAACAAAGACAAACTTTTGTCTCATTCTAAGGTTTATCTAAGTTCGTCGCAAATTTGTCAAAGTTCATCCAAGTTAGTCTATTTCTAGGGACGAACTTAGATAAAACTTAGAATGAGAGTAAGGAGACTAACGTGAGACGAACAAAGACAAACTTTAGTCTCATTCTAAGGTTTGTCTAAGATCATCCCAAGTTAGTCTATTTCTAAGGACCAACTTAGATAAACCTTAGAATGAGACTAACAAGACTAACTTGGGACGAACAAAGAATAAATTTAGTCTCATTCTAAGGTTTGTCAAAGTTCGATCCAAGTTAGTCTAAGTACGTCCCACGTTTGTCTCTTTCTAAGGACGAACTTTGACAAACCTTAGAATGAGACTAACGAGACTAACGTGAGACGAACAACGACAAACTTTAGTCTCCTTCTAAGGTTTGTCTAAGTTGATCCCAAGTAAGACGATTTCTAAGGAAAAACTTATACAAACCTTAGAATGAGACTAACGAGACTAACTTGGGATTAACAAAGACAAACTTTAGTCTCATTCTAAGGTTTGTCTAAGTTCGTCCCAAGTTAGTCTATTTCTAAGGATGAACTTAGATAAACCTTAGAATGAGACTAACGAGACTAACTTGGGACGAACAAAGACAAACTTTAGTCTCATTCTAAGGTTTGTCTAAGTTCGTCCCAAGTTAGTCTATTTCTAAGGAAAAACTTAGAAAAACCTTAGAATGAGACTAACGAGACTAACTTGGGACGAACAAAGACAAACTTTAGTCTCATTCTAAGGTTTGTCTAAGTTCATCCCAAGTTAGTCTAACTAAGTTCATCCCAAGTTAGTCTATTTCTAAGGACGAACTTAGATAAACCTTAGAATGAGACTAACGAGACTAACTTGGGACGAACAAAGAATAAATTTAGTCTCATTCTAAGGTTTGTCTAAGTTCAATCCAAGTTAGTCTAAGTACGTCCCACGTTTGCCTCTTTCTAAGGACGAACTTAGACAAACCTTAGAATGAGACTAACGAGACTAACGTGAGACGAACAACGACAAACTTTAGTCTCCTTCTAAGGTTTGTCTAAGTTGATCCCAAGTTAGACTATTTCTAAGGAAAAACTTATACAAACCTTAGAATGAGACTAACGAGACTAACTTGGGATTAACAAAGACAAACTTTAGTCTCATTCTAAGGTTTGTCTAAGTTCGTCCCAAGTTAGTCTATTTCTAAGGAAAAACTTATACAAACCTTAGAATGAGACTAACGAGACTAACTTGGGATTAACAAAGACAAACTTTAGTCTCATTCTAAGGTTTGTCTAAGTTCGTCCCAAGTTAGTCTATTTCTAAGGACGAACTTAGATAAACCTTAGAATGAGAGTAACGAGACTAACTTGAGACAAACAAAGACAAACTTTAGTCTCATTCTAAGGTTTGTCAAAGTTCATCCTAAGTTAGTCTATTTCTAAGGAGGAACTTAGACAAACCTTAGAATGAGACTAACGAGACTAACTTGGGAAGAACAAAGACAAACATTAGTCACATTCTAAGGTAAGTCTAAGTTCGTCCCAAGTTAGTCGATTTCTATGGACGAACTTTGATAAACCTTAGATTGAGACTAAGAGACTAACTTGGGATGAACAAAGACAAACTTTAGTCTCATTCTAAGGTTTGTATAAGTTTGTCCCAAGTTAGTCTAAGTTCGTCTCAAGTTAGTTTCTTTCTAAGGACGAACTTAGACAAACCTTAGAATGAGACTAACGAGACTAACTTGGGACGAACAAAGACAAACTTTTGTCTCATTCTAAAGTTTGTCTTTGTTCATCCCAATTTTGTCTATTTCTAAGGACGAACTTATACAAACCATAGAATGAGACTAACGAGACTAACTTGGGAAAAACAAAGACAAACATTAGTCTCATTCTAAGGTTACTCTAAGTTCGTCTCAAGTTAGTCTATTTCTATGGACGAACTTAGATAAACCTTAGATTGAGACTAAGAGACTAACTTGGGATGAACAAAGACAAACTTTAGTCTCATTCTAAGGTTTGTCTAAGTTCGTCCCAAGTTAGTCTATTTCTAAGGAAAAACTGAGATAAACCTTAGAATGAGACTAACGAGACTAACTTGGGACGAACAAAGACAAACTTTAGTCTCATTCTAAGGTTTGTCTATGTTCGTCCCAAGTTAGTCTAAGTTCATCCCAAGTTAGTCTCTTTCGGAAGACGAACTTGATAACCCTTAGAATGAGACTAACGAGACTAACTTGGGACGAACAAAGATAAACTTTAGTCTCATTCTAAGGTTTGTCTAAGTTCGTCCCAAGTTTGTCAAAGTTCATCCCATGTTAGTCTATTTCTAGGGACGAACTTAGATAAACCTTAGAATGATAGTAACGAGACTAACTTGAGACAAACAAAGACAAACTTTAGTCTCATTCTAAGGTTTGTCAAAGTTCATCCCAAGTAAGTCTATTTCTAAGGATGAACTTAGATAAACCTTAGAATGGGACTAACGAGACTAACTTGGGACGAACAAAGACAAACTTTAGTCTCATTCTAAGGTTTGTCTAAGTTCATCCTAAGTTAGTCTAAGTTCGTCCGACGTTTGTCTCTTTCTAAGGACGAACTTAGACAAACCTTAAAATGACACTAACGAGACTAACTTTTGATGAACAAAGACAAATTTTAGTCTCATTCTAAGGTTTGTCTAAGTTCATCTCAAGTTTGTCAAAGTTCATCCTAAGTTAGTCTATTTCTAAGGAGGAACTTAGACAAACCTTAGAATGAGACTAACAAGACTAACTTGGGAAGAACAAAGACAAACATTAGTCTCATTCTAAGGTTAGTCTAAGTTCGTCCCAAGTTAGTCGATTTCTATGGCTGAACTTAGATAAACCTTAGATTGAGACTAAGAGACTAACTTGGGATGAACAAAGACAAACTTTAGTCTCATTCTAAGGTTTGTCTAAGTTCGTCCCAAGTTAGTCTAAGTTCGTCTCCAGTTAGTCTCTTTCTAAGGACGAACTTAGACAAACCTTAGAATGAGACTAACGAGACTAACTTGGGACGAACAAAGACAAACTTTTGTCTCATTCTAAGGTTTGTCTAAGTTCGTCCCAAATTTGTCAAAGTTCATCCAAGTTTGTCTATTTCTAGGGACGAACTTAGATAAAACTTAGAATGAGAGTAAGGAGACTAACGTGAGACGAACAAAGACAAACTTTAGTCTCATTCTAAGGTTTGTCTAAGTTGATCCCAAGTTAGACTATTTCTAAGGATGAACTTATACAAACCTCAGAATGAGACTAACGAGACTAACTTGGGACGAACAAAGACAAACTTTAGTCTCATTTTAAAGTTTGTCTAAGTTCGTCCCAAGTTAGTCTATTTCTAAGGACAAACTTAGATAAACCTTAGAATGAGAGTAACGAGACTAACGTGAGACGAACAACGACAAACTTTAGTCTCCTTCTAAGGTTTGTCTAAGTTCATCCCAAGTTTGTCAAAGTTCATCCTAAGTTAGTCTATTTCTAAGGAGGAACTTAGACAAACCTTAGAATGAGACTAACGAGACTAACTTGGGAAGAACAAAGACAAACTTTAGTCTCATTCTAAGGTTTGTCTAAGTTCGTCCCAAGTTAGTCTATTTCTAAGGAAAAACTTGAATAAACCTTAAAATGACACTAACGAGACTAACTTTTGATGAACAAAGACAAACTTTTGTCTCATTCTAAGGTTTGTCTAAGTTCGTCCCAAATTTGTCAAAGTTCATCCAAGTTAGTCTATTTCTAGGGACGAACTTAGATAAAACTTAGAATGAGAGTAAGGAGACTAACGTGAGACGAACAAAGACAAACTTTAGTCTCATTCTAAGGTTTGTCTAAGTTGATCCCAAGTTAGACTATTTCTAAGGATGAACTTATACAAACCTTAGAATGAGACTAACGAGACTAACTTGGGACGAACAAAGACAAATTTTAGTCTCATTCTAAGGTTTGTCTAAGTTCGTCCCAAGTTAGTCTATTTCTAAGGACAAACTTAGATAAACCTTAGAATGAGAGTAACGAGACTAACGTGAGACGAACAACGACAAACTTTAGTCTCCTTCTAAGGTTTGTCTAAGTTCATCCCAAGTTTGTCAAAGTTCATCCTAAGTTAGTCTATTTCTAAGGAGGAACTTAGACAAACCTTAGAATGAGACTAACGAGACTAACTTGGGAAGAACAAAGACAAAATTTAGTCTCATTCTAAGGTTTGTCTAAGTTCGTCCCAAGTTAGTCTATTTCTAAGGAAAAACTTGAATAAACCATAAAATGACACTAACGAGACTAACTTTTGATGAACAAAGACAAACTTTAGTCTCATTCTAAGGTTTGTCTAAGTTCCTCCTTAGAAATAGACTAACTTAGGATGAACTTTGACAAACTTGAGATGAACTTAGACAAACCTTAGAATGAGACTAAAATTTGTCTTTGTTCATCAAAAGTTAGTCTCGTTAGTGTCATTTTAAGTGTTGTCTAAGTTCGTCCTTAGAAAGAGACAAACGTGGGACTAACTTGGGACGAACTTAGACTAACCTTAGAATGAGTCTAATGTTTGTCTTTGTTCTTCCCAAGTGAGTCTCGTTACTCTCATTCTAAGGTTGTCTAAGTTCGTCCCAAGTTCGTCCCACGTTTGTCTCTTTCTAAGGACGAACTTAGACAAACCTTAAAATGACACTAACGAGACTAACTTTTGATGAACAAAGACAAATTTTAGTCTCATTCTAAGGTTTGTCTAAGTTCATCTCAAGTATGTCAAATTTCATCCCGTGTTTGTCTATTTCTAAGGACGAACTTAGATAAACCTTAGAATGAGAGTAACGAGACTAACTTGAGACGAACAAAGACAAACTTTAGTCTCATTCTAAGGTTTGTCAAAGTTCATCCCAAGTTAGTCTATTTCTAAGGATGAACTTATACAAACCATAGAATGAGACTAACAAGACTAACTTGGGACGAACAAATACAAACTTTAGTCTCATTCAAAGGTTTGTCTAAGATCATCCCAAGTTAGTCTATTTCTAAGGACGAACTTAGATAAACCTTAGAATGAGACTAACGAGACTAACTTGGGACGAACAAAGAATAAATTTAGTCTCATTCTAAGGTTTGTCTAAGTTCGATCCAAGTTAGTCTAAGTACGTCCCACGTTTGTCTCTTTCTAAGGACGAACTTAGACAAACCTTAGAATGAGACTAACGAGACTAACGTGAGACGAACAACGACAAACTTTAGTCTCCTTCTAAGGTTTGTCTAAGTTGATCCCAAGTTAGACTATTTCTAAGGAAAAACTTATACAAACCTTAGAATGAGACTAACGAGACTAACTTGGGATTAACAAAGACAAACTTTAGTCTCATTCTAAGGTTTGTCTAAGTTCGTCCCAAGTTAGTCTATTTCTAAGGATGAACTTAGATAAACCTTAGAATGAGACTAACGAGACTAACTTGGGACGAACAAAGACAAACTTTAGTCTCATTCTAAGGTTTGTCTAAGTTCGTCCCAAGTTAGTTTATTTCTAAGGAAAAACATAGATAAACCTTAGAATGAGACTAACGAGACTAACTTGGGACGAACAAAGACAAACTTTAGTCTCATTCTAAGGTTTGTCTAAGTTCATCCCAAGTTAGTCTAAGTTCATCCCAAGTTAGTCTATTTCTAAGGACGAACTTAGATAAACCTTAGAATGTGACTAACGAGACTAACTTGGGACGAACAAAGAATAAATTTAGTCTCATTCTAAGGTTTGTCTAAGTTCGTCCCAAGTTAGTCTATTTCTAAGGATGAACTTAGATAAACCTTAGAATGAGACTAACGAGACTAACTTGGGACGAACAAAGACAAACTTTAGTCTCATTCTAAGGTTTGTCTAAGTTCGTCCCAAGTTAGTCTATTTCTAAGGAAAAACTTATACAAACCTTAGAATGAGACTAACGAGACTAACTTGGGATTAACAAAGACAAACTTTAGTCTCATTCTAAGGTTTGTCTAAGTTCGTCCCAAGTTTGTCTATTTCTCAGGACGAACTTAGATAAACCTTAGAATGAGAGTAACGAGACTAACTTGAGACAAACAAAGACAAACTATAGTCTCATTCTAAGGTTTGTCAAAGTTTATCCTAAGTTAGTCTATTTCTAAGGAGGAACTTAGACAAACCTTAGAATGAGACTAACGAAACTAACTTGGGAAGAACAAAGACAAACATTAGTCACATTCTAAGGTAAGTCTAAGTTCGTCCCAAGTTAGTCGATTTCTATGGACGAACTTAGATAAACCTTAGATTGAGACTAAGAGACTAACTTGGGATGAACAAAGACAAACTTTAGTCTCATTCTAAGGTTTGTATAAGTTTGTCCCAAGTTAGTCTAAGTTCGTCTCAAGTTAGTTTCTTTCTAAGGACGAACTAAGACAAACCTCAGAATGAGACTAACGAGACTAACTTGGGACGAACAAAGACAAACTTTTGTCTCATTCTAAAGTTTGTCTTTGTTCATCCCAATTTTGTCTATTTCTAAGGACGAACTTATACAAACCATAGAATGAGACTAACGAGACTAACTTGGGACGAACAAAGACAAACTTTAGTCTCATTCTAAGGTTCAACTAAGTTCGTCCCAAGTTAGTCTAAGTTCGTCTCAAGTTAGTCTGTTTCTAAGGACGAATTTAGGCAAACCTTAGAATGAGACTAACGAGACTAACTTGGGACGAACAAAGACAAACTTTTGTCTCATTCTAAGATTTGTCTAAGTTCGTCCCAAGTTTGTCAAAGTTCATCCAAGTTAGTCTATTTCTAAGGACGAACTTAGATAAAACTTAGAATGAGAGTAAGGAGACTAACGTGAGACGAACAAAGACAAACTTTAGTCTCATTCTAAGGTTTGTCTAAGTTGATCCCAAGTTAGACTATTTCTAAGGATGAACTTATACAAACCTAAGAATGAGACTAACGAGACTAACTTGGGACGAACAAAGACAAACTTTAGTCTCATTCTAAGGTTTGTCTAAGTTCGTCCCAAGTTAGTCTATTTCTAAGGACGAACTTAGATAAACCTTAGAATGAGAGTAACGAGACTAACGTGAGACGAACAACGACAAACTTTAGTCTCCTTCTAAGGTTTGTCTAAGTTGATCCCAAGTTAGACTATTTCTAAGGACAAACTTATACAAACCTTAGAATGAGACTAACGAGACTAACTTGGGATGAACAAAGACAAACTTTAGTCTCATTCTAAGGTTTGTCTAAGTTCGTCACAAGTTAGTCGATTTCTAAGGACAAACTTAGATAAACCTTAGAATGAGACTAACGAGACTAACTTTAGACGAACAAAGACAAACTTTAGTCTCATTCTAAGGTTTGTCTAAGTTCGTCCCAAGTTAGTCTATTTCTAAGGAAAAACTTAGATAAACCTTAGAATGAGACTAACGATACTAACTTGGGACGAACAAAGACAAACTTTAGTCTCATTCTAAGGTTTGTCTAAGTTCATCCCAAGTTAGTCTAAGTTCATCCCAAGTTAGTCTATTTCTAAGGACGAACTTAGATAAACCTTAGAATGAGACTAACGAGACAAACTTGGGACGAACAAAGAATAAATTTAGTCTCATTCTAAGGTTTGTCTAAGTTCGATCCAAGTTAGTCTAAGTACGTCCCACGTTTGCCTCTTTCTAAGGACGAACTTAGACAAACCTTAGAATGAGACTAACGAGACTAACGTGAGACGAACAACGACAAACTTTAGTCTCCTTCTAAGGTTTGTCTAAGTTGATCCCAAGTTAGACTATTTCTAAGGAAAAACTTATACAAACCTTAGAATGAGACTAACGAGACTAACTTGGGATTAACAAAGACAAACTTTAGTCTCATTCTAAGGTTTGTCTAAGTTCGTCCCAAGTTAGTCTATTTCTAAGGAAAAACTTATACAAACCTTAGAATGAGACTAACGAGACTAACTTGGGATTAACAAAGACAAACTTTAGTCTCATTCTAAGGTTTGTCTAAGTTCGTCCCAAGTTAGTCTATTTCTCAGGACGAACTTAGATAAACCTTAGAATGAGAGTAACGAGACTAACTTGAGACAAACAAAGACAAACTTTAGTCTCATTCTAAGGTTTGTAAAAGTTCATCCTAAGTTAGTCTATTTCTAAGGAGGAACTTAGACAAACCTTAGAATGAGACTAACGAGACTAACTTGGGAAGAACAAAGACAAACATTAGTCACATTCTAAGGTAAGTCTAAGTTTGTCCCAAGTTAGTCGATTTCTATGGACGAACTTAGATAAACCTTAGATTGAGACTAAGAGACTAACTTGGGATGAACAAAGACAAACTTTAGTCTCATTCTAAGGTTTGTATAAGTTTGTCCCAAGTTAGTCTAAGTTCGTCTCAAGTTAGTTTCTTTCTAAGGACGAACTTAGACAAACCTTAGAATGAGACTAACGAGACTAACTTGGGACGAACAAAGACAAACTTTTGTCTCATTCTAAAGTTTGTCTTTGTTCATCCCAATTTTGTCTATTTCTAAGGACGAACTTATACAAACCATAGAATGAGACTAACGAGACTAACTTGGGACGAACAAAGACAAACTTTAGTCTCATTCTAAGGTTCATCTAAGTTCGTCCCAAGTTAGTCTAAGTTCGTCTCAAGTTAGTCTGTTTCTAAGGACGAATTTAGACAAACCTTAGAATGAGACTAACGAGACTAACTTGGGACGAACAAAGACAAACTTTTGTCACATTCTAAGATTTGTCAAAGTTCGTCCCAAGTTTGTCAAAGTTCATCCAAGTTAGTCTATTTCTAAGGACGAACTTAGATAAAACTTAGAATGAGAGTAAGGAGACTAACGTGAGACGAACAAAGACAAACTTTAGTCTCATTCTAAGGTTTGTCTAAGTTGATCCCAAGTTAGACTATTTCTAAGGATGAACTTATACAAACCTTAGAATGAGACTAACGAGACTAACTTGGGACCAACAAAGACAAACTTTACTCTCATTCTAAGGTTTGTCTAAGTTCGTCCCAAGTTAGTCTATTTCTAAGGACGAACTTAGATAAACCTTAGAACGAGAGTAACGAGACTAACGTGAGACGAACAACGACAAACTTTAGTCTCCTTCTAAGGTTTGTCTAAGTTGATCCCAAGTTAGACTATTTCTAAGGACAAACTTATACAAACCTTAGAATGAGACTAACGAGACTAACTTGGGATGAACAAAGACAAACTTTAGTCTCATTCTAAGGTTTGTCTAAGTTCGTCACAAGTTAGTCGATTTCTAAGGACAAACTTAGATAAACCTTAGAATGAGACTAACGAGACTAACTTTAGACGAACAATGACAAACTTTAGTCTCATTCTAAGGTTTGTCTAAGTTCGTCCCAAGTTAGTCTATTTCTAAGGAAAAACTTAGATAAACCTTAGAATGAGACTAACGAGACTAACTTGGGACGAACAAAGACAAACTTTAGTCTCATTCTAAGGTTTGTCTAAGTTCATCCCAAGTTAGTCTAAGTTCATCCCAAGTTAGTCTCTTTTGGAAGACGAACTTAGACAAACCTTAGAATGAGACTAACGAGACTAACTTGGGACGAACAAAGATAAACTTTAGTCTCATTCTAAGGTTTGTCTAAGTTCGTCCCAAGTTTGTCAAAGTTCATCCCATGTTAATCTATTTCTAAGGACGAACTTAGATAAACCTTAGAATGAGACTAACGAGACTAACGTGAGACGAACAACGACAAACTTTAGTCTCCTTCTAAGGTTTGTCTAAGTTGATCCCAAGTTAGACTATTTCTAAGGAAAAACTTATACAAACCTTAGAATGAGACTAACGAGACTAACTTGGGATTAACAAAGACAAACTTTAGTCTCATTCTAAGGTTTGTCTAAGTTCGTCCCAAGTTAGTCTATTTCTAAGGAAAAACTTATACAAACCTTAGAATGAGACTAACGAGACTAACTTGGGATTAACAAAGACAAACTTTAGTCTCATTCTAAGGTTTGTCTAAGTTCGTCCCAAGTTAGTCTATTTCTCAGGACGAACTTAGATAAACCTTAGAATGAGAGTAACGAGACTAACTTGGGAAGAACAAAGACAAACATTAGTCACATTCTAAGGTAAGTCTAAGTTTGTCCCAAGTTAGTCGATTTCTATGGACGAACTTAGATAAACCTTAGATTGAGACTAAGAGACTAACTTGGGATGAACAAAGACAAACTTTAGTCTCATTCTAAGGTTTGTATAAGTTTGTCCCAAGTTAGTCTAAGTTCGTCTCAAGTTAGTTTCTTTCTAAGGACGAACTTAGACAAACCTTAGAATGAGACTAACGAGACTAACTTGGGACGAACAAAGACAAACTTTTGTCTCATTCTAAAGTTTGTCTTTGTGCATCCCAATTTTGTCTATTTCTAAGGACGAACTTATACAAACCATAGAATGAGACTAACGAGACTAACTTGGGATGAACAAAGACAAACTTTAGTCTCATTCTAAGGTTTGTCTAAGTTCGTCCCAAGTTAGTCTATTTCTAAGGAATAACTTAGATAAACCTTAGAATGAGAGTAACGAGACTAACTTTAGACGAACAACGACAAACTTTAGTCTCCTTCTAAGGTTTGTCTAAGTTGATCCCAAGTTAGACTATTTCTAAGGACAAACTTATACAAACCTTAGAATGAGACTAACGAGACTAACTTGGGATGAACAAAGACAAACTTTAGTCTCATTCTAAGGTTTGTCTAAGTTCGTCACAAGTTAGTCGATTTCTAAGGACAAACTTAGATAAACCTTAGAATGAGACTAACGAGACTAACTTTAGACGAACAAAGACAAACTTTAGTCTCATTCTAAGGTTTGTCTAAGTTCGTCCCAAGTTAGTCTATTTCTAAGGACGAACTTAGATAAACCTTAGAATGAGAGTAACGAGACTAACTTGAGAAGAACAAAGACAAACTTTAGTCTCATTCTAATGTTAGTCAAAGTTCATCCCAAGTAAGTCTATTTCTAAGGATGAACTTAGATAAACCTTAGAATGAGACTAACGAGACTAACTTGGGACGAACAAAGACAAACTTTAGTCTAATTCTAAAGTTTGTATAAGTTCATCCCAAGTAAGTCTATTTCTAAGGACGAACATAGATAAACCTTAGAATGAGACTAACGAGACTAACTTGGGACGAACAAAGACAAACTTTAGTCTCATTCTAAGGTTTGTCTAAGTTCATCCCAAGTTAGTCTAAGTTCGTCCCACGTTTGTCTCTTTCTAAGGACGAACTTAGACAAACCTTAAAATGAGACTAACGAGACTAACTTTTGATGAACAAAGAAAAATTTTAGTCTCATTCTAAGGTTTGTCTAAGTTCATCTCAAGTTTGTCAAAGTTCATCCTAAGTTAGTCTATTTCTAAGGAGGAACTTAGACAAACCTTAGAATGAGACTAACGAGACTAACTTGGGAAGAACAAAGACAAACATTAGTCTCATTCTAAGGTTAGTCTAAGTTCGTCCCAAGTTAGTCGATTTCTATGGACGAACTTAGATAAACCTTAGATTGAGACTAAGAGACTAACTTGGGATGAACAAAGACAAACTTTAGTCTCATTCTAAGGTCTGTATAAGTTTGTCCCAAGTTAGTCTAAGTTCGTCTCAAGTTAGTCTCTTTCTAAGGACGAACTTAGACAAACCTTAGAATGAGACTAACGAGACTAACTTGGGACGAACAAAGACAAACTTTTGTCTTATTCTAAAGTTTGTCTTTGTTCATCCCAATTTTGTCTATTTCTAAGGACGAACTTATACAAACCATAGAATGAGACTAACGAGACTAACTTGGGATGAACAAAGACAAACTTTAGTCTCATTCTAAGGTTTGTCTAAGTTCGTCCCAAGTTAGTCTATTTCTAAGGACTAACTTAGATAAACCTTAGAATGAGAGTAACGAGACTAACTTTAGACGAACAACGACAAACTTTAGTCTCCTTCTAAGGTTTGTCTAAGTTGATCCCAAGTTAGACTATTTCTAAGGACAAACTTATACAAACCTTAGAATGAGACTAACGAGACTAACTTGGGATGAACAAGGACAAACTTTAGTCTCATTCTAAGGTTTGTCTAAGTTCGTCACTAGTTAGTCGATTTCTAAGGACAAACTTAGATAAACCTTAGAATGAGACTAACGAGACTAACTTTAGACGAACAAAGACAAACTTTAGTCTCATTCTAAGGTTTGTCTAAGTTCGTCCCAAGTTAGTCTATTTCTAAGGACGAACTTAGATAAACCTTAGAATGAGAGTAACGAGACTAACTTGAGACGAACAAAGACAAACTTTAGTCTCATTCTAATGTTAGTCAAAGTTCATCCCAAGTAAGTCTATTTCTAAGGATGAACTTAGATAAACCTTAGAATGAGACTAACGAGACTAACTTGGGACGAACAAAGACAAACTTTAGTCTAATTCTAAGGTTTGTCTAAGTTCATCCCAAGTAAGTCTATTTCTAAGGACGAACATAGATAAACCTTAGAATGAGACTAACGAGACTAACTTGGGACGAACAAAGACAAACTTTAGTCTCATTCTAAGGTTTGTCTAAGTTCATCCCAAGTTAGTCTAAGTTCGTCCCACGTTTGTCTCTTTCTAAGGACGAACTTAGACAAACCTTAAAATGAGACTAACGAGACGAACTTTTGATGAACAAAGACAAATTTTAGTCTCATTCTAAGGTTTGTCTAAGTTCATCTCAAGTTTGTCAAAGTTCATCCTAAGTTAGTCTATTTCTAAGGAGGAACTTAGACAAACCTTAGAATGAGACTAACGAGACTAACTTGGGAAGAACAAAGACAAACATTAGTCTCATTCTAAGGTTAGTCTAAGTTCGTCCCAAGTTAGTCGATTTCTATGGACGAACTTAGATAAACCTTAGATTGAGACTAAGAGACTAACTTGGGATGAACAAAGACAAACTTTAGTCTCATTCTAAGGTCTGTATAAGTTTGTCCCAAGTTAGTCTAAGTTCGTCTCAAGTTAGTCTCTTTCTAAGGACGAACTTAGACAAACCTTAGAATGAGACTAACGAGACTAACTTGGGACGAACAAAGACAAACTTTTGTCTCATTCTAAAGTTTGTCTTTGTTCATCCCAATTTTGTCTATTTCTAAGGATGAACTTATACAAACCATAGAATGAGACTAACGAGACTAACTTGGGACGAACAAAGACAAACTTTAGTCTCATTCTAAGGTTCATCTAAGTTCGTCCCAAGTTAGTCTAAGTTCGTCTCAAGTTAGTCTGTTTCTAAGGACGAAGTTAGACAAACCTTAGAATGAGACTAACGAGACTAACTTGGGACGAACAAAGACAAACTTTTGTCTCATTCTAAGGTTTGTCTAAGTTCGTCCCAAGTTTGTCAAGGTTCATCCAAGTTAGTCTATTTCTAAGGACGAACTTAGATAAAACTTAGAATGAGAGTAAGGAGACTAACGTGAGACGAACAAAGACAAACTTTAGTCTCATTCTAAGGTTTGTCTAAGTTGATCCCAAGTTAGACTATTTCTAAGGATGAACTTATACAAACCTTAGAATGAGACTAACGAGACTAACTTGGGATGAACAAAGACAAACTTTAGTCTCATTCTAAGGTTTGTCTAAGTTCGTCACAAGTTAGTCGATTTCTAAGGACAAACTTAGATAAACCTTAGAATGAGACTAACGAGACTAACTTTAGACGAACAAAGACAAACTTTAGTCTCATTCTAAGGTTTGTCTAAGTTCGTCCCAAGTTAGTGTATTTCTAAGGAAAAACTTAGATAAACCTTAGAATGAGACTAACGAGACTAACTTGGGACGAACAAAGACAAACTTTAGTCTCATTCTAAGGTTTGTCTAAGTTCATCCCAAGTTAGTCTAAGTTCATCCAAAGTTAGTCTCTTTTGGAAGACGAACTTAGACAAACCTTAGAATGAGACTAACGAGACTAACTTGGGACGAACAAAGATAAACTTTAGTCTCATTCTAAGGTTTGTCTAAGTTCGTCCCAAGTTTGTCAAAGTTCATCCCATGTTAGTCTATTTCTAAGGACGAACTTAGATAAACCTTAGAATGAGAGTAACGAGACAAACTTGAGACAAACAAAGACAAACTTTAGTCTCATTCTAAGGTTTGTCAAAGTTCATCCCAAGTAAGTCTATTTCTAAGGATGAACTTAGATAAACCTTAGAATGAGACTAACGAGACTAACTTGGGACGAACAAAGACAAACTTTAGTCTCATTCTATGGTTTGTCTAAGTTCATCCCAAGTTAGTCTAAGTTCATCCCAAGTTAGTCTCTTTTGGAAGACGAACTTAGAACAACCTTAGAATGAGACTAACGAGACTAACTTGGGACGAACATAAACTTTAGTCTCATTCTAAGGTTTGTCTAAGTTCGTCCCAAGTTTGTCAAATTTCATCCCAAGTTAGTCTATTTCTAAGGACGAACTTATACAAACCATAGAATGAGACTAACGAGACTAACTTGGGACGAACAAATACAAACTTTAGTTGCATTCTAAGGTTTGTCTAAGTTCATCCCAAGTTAGTCTATTTCTAAGGAAGAACTTAGATAAACCTTAGAATGAGACTAACGAGACTAACTTGGGACGAACAAAGAATAAATTTAGTCTCATTCTAAGGTTTGTCTAAGTTCGATCCAAGTTAGTCTATGTACGTCCCACGTTTGTCTCTTTCTAAGGACGAACTTAGACAAACCATAGAATGAGACTAACGAGACTAACTTGGGACAAACACAGACAAACTTTAGTCTCATTCTAAGGTTTATCTAAGTTCGTCCCAAGTTTGTCAAAGTTCGTCCCAAGTTATTCTATTTCTAAGGATGAACTTAGACAAACCTTAGAATGAGACTAACGAGACTAACTTGGGACGAACAAAGACAAACTTTAGTCTCATTGGAAGGTTTGTCAAAGTTCGTCCCAACTTAGTCTATTTCTAAGGACAAACTTATACAAACCTTAGAATGAGACTAACGAGACTAACTTGGGATGAACAAAGACAAACTTTAGTCTCATTCTAAGGTTTGTCTAAGTTCATCCCAAGTTAGTCTATTTCTAAGGATGAACTTAGATAAACCTTAGAATGAGACTAACGAGACTAACTTGGGACGAACAAAGACAAACTTTAGTCTCATTCTAAGGTTTGTCGAAGTTCATCCCAAGTAAGTCTATTTCTAAGGACGAACTTAGATAAACCTTAGAATGAGACTAACGAGACTAACTTGGGACGAACAAAGACAAACTTTAGTCTCATTCTAAGGTTTGTCTAAGTTCATCCCAAGTTAGTCTAAGTTCGTCCCACGTTTGTCTCTTTCTAAGGACGAACTTAGACAAACCTTAAAATGAGACTAACGAGACTAACTTTTGATGAACAAAGACAAATTTTGGTCTCATTCTAAGGTTTGTCTACGTTCATCTCAAGTTTGTCAAAGTTCATTCTAAGTTAGTCTATTTCTAAGGAGGAACTTAGACAAACCTTAGAATGAGACTAACGAGACTAACTTGGGAAGAACAAAGACAAACATTAGTCTCATTCTAAGGGTAGTCTAAGTTCGTCCCAAGTTAGTCGATTTCTATGGACGAACTTAGATAAACCTTAGATTGAGACTAAGAGACTAACTTGGGATGAACAAAGACAAACTTTAGTCTCATTCTAAGGTTTGTATAAGTTTGTCCCAAGTTAGTCTAAGTTCGTCTCAAGTTAGTTTCTTTCTAAGGACGAACTTAGACAAACCTTAGAATGAGACTAACGAGACTAACTTGGGACGAACAAAGACAAACTTTTGTCTCATTCTAAAGTTTGTCTTTGTTCATCCCAATTTTGTCTATTTCTAAGGACGAACTTATACAAACCATAGAATGAGACTAACGAGACTAACTTGGGACGAACAAAGACAAACTTTAGTCTCATTCTAAGGTTCATCTAAGTTCGTCCCAAGTTAGTCTAAGTTCGTCTCAAGTTAGTCTGTTTCTAAGGACGAATTTAGACAAACCTTAGAATGAGACTAACGAGACTAACTTGGGACGAACAAAGACAAACTTTTGTCTCATTCTAAGATTTGTCTAAGTTCGTCCCAAGTTTGTCAAAGTTCATCCAAGTTAGTCTATTTCTAAGGACGAACTTAGACAAACCTTAGAATGAGACTAACGAGACTAACTTGGGACGAACAAAGACAAACTTTTGTCTCATTCTAAAGTTTGTCTTTGTTCATCCCAATTTTGTCTATTTCTAAGGACGAACTTATACAAACCATAGAATGAGACTAACGAGACTAACTTGGGACGAACAAAGACAAACTTTAGTCTCATTCAAAGGTTCATCTAAGTTTGTCCCAAGTTAGTCTAAGTTCGTCTCAAGTTAGTCTGTTTCTAAGGACG
Source organism: Rhodiola kirilowii (assembly GCA_033675215.1). Lineage (NCBI taxonomy): Eukaryota > Viridiplantae > Streptophyta > Magnoliopsida > Saxifragales > Crassulaceae > Rhodiola > Rhodiola kirilowii. Next base: position 187,363 of record JAUCNB010000074.1, read on the forward strand.
AATTTAGACAAACCTTAGAATGAGACTAACGAGACTAACTTGGGACGAACAAAGACAAACTTTTGTCTCATTCTAAGATTTGTCTAAGTTCGTCCCAAGTTTGTCAAAGTTCATCCAAGTTAGTCTATTTCTAAGGACGAACTTAGATAAAACTTAGAATGAGAGTAAGGAGACTAACGTGAGACGAATAAAGACAAACTTTAGTCTCATTCTAAGGTTTGTCCAAGTTGATCCCAAGTTAGACTAATTCTAAGGATGAACTTATACAAACCTTAGAATGAGACTAACGAAACTAACTTGGGACGAACAAAGACAAACTTTAGTCTCATTCTAAGGTTTGTCTAAGTTCGTCCCAAGTTAGTCTATTTCTAAGGACGAACTTAGATAAACCTTAGAATGAGAGTAACGAGACTAACGTGAGACGAACAACAACAAACTTTAGTCTCCTTCTAATGTTTGTCTAAGTTGATCCCAAGTTAGACTATTTCTAAGGACAAACTTATACAAACCTTAGAATGAGACTAACGAGACTAACTTGGGATGAACAAAGACAAACTTTAGTCTCATTCTAAGGTTTGTCTAAGTTCGTCACAAGTTAGTCGATTTCTAAGGACAAACTTAGATAAACCTTAGAATGAGACTAACGAGACTAACTTTAGACGAACAAAGACAAACTTTAGTCTCATTCTAAGGTTTGTCTAAGTTCATCCCAAGTTAGTCTATTTCTAAGGAAAAACTTAGATAAACCTTAGAATGGGACAAACGAGACTAACTTGGGACGAACAAAGACAAACTTTAGTCTCATTCTAAGGTTTGTCTAAGTTCATCCCTAGTTAGTCTAAGTTCATCTCAAGTTAGTCTCTTTTGGAAGACGAACTTAGACAAACCTTAGAATGAGACTAACGAGACTAACTTGGGACGAACAAAGATAAACTTTAGTCTCATTCTAAGGTTTGTCTAAGTTCGTCCCAAGTTTGTCAAAGTTCATCCCATGTTAGTCTATTTCTAAGGATGAACTTAGATAAACCTTAGAATGAGAGTAACGAGACTAACTTGAGACGAACATAGACAAACTTTAGTCTCATTCTAAGGTTATTTTAAGTTCATCCTAAGTTAGTCTATTTCTAAGGAGGAACTTAGACAAACCTTAGAATGAGACTAACGAGACTAACTTGGGAAGAACAAAGACAAATATTAGTCTCATTCTAAGGTTAGTCTAAGTTCGTCCCAAGTTAGTCGGTTTCTATGGACGAACATAGATAAACCTTAGATTGAGACTAAGAGACTAACTTGGGATGAACAAAGACAAACTTTAGTCTCATTCTAAGGTTTGTCTAAGTTCGTCCCAAGTTAGTCTAAGTTCGTCTCAAGTTAGTCTCTTTCTAAGGACGAACTTAGACAAACCTTAGAATGAGACTAACGAGACTAACTTGGGACGAACAAAGACAAACTTTTGTCTCATTCTAAGGTTTGTCTAAGTTCGTCCCAAGTTTGTCAAAGTTCATCCAAGTTAGTCTATTTCTATCCTCCTATTTGCTGGGGTATTTCCTGGCTCTCTTTGTTAGGCCTGTTCGGCGTTTTTAAGAAGGATGATTTTATAACTTCCTTCTGGCGCTTGAGGGCCTTTTGTATTTGCCACGATCCAAGCTTTTTGGATCTTTTATCTAATAAAGGCACTGGCACCGTCCAGTTTTAAAAAAAAAGTCTATTTCTAAGGACGAACTTCGATAAAACTTAGAATGAGAGTAAGGAGACTAACGTGAGACGAACAAAGACAAACTTTAGTCTCATTCTAAGGTTTGTCTAAGTTGATCCCAAGTTAGTCTATTTCTAAGAACGAACTTAGATAAACAATAGAATGAGAGTAACGAGACTAACTTGAGATGAACAAAGACAAACTTTAGTCTCATTCTAAGGTTTGTCTAAGTTCATCCCAAGTTAGTCTTTTTCTAAGGACGAACTTGGATAAACCTTAGAATGAGACTAACGAGACTAACTTGGGACGAACAAAGAATAAATTTAGTCTCATTCTAAGGTTTGTCTAAGTTCGATCCAAGTTAGTCTAAGTACATCCCACGTTTGTCTCTTTCTAAGGACGAACTTAGACAAACCTTAGAATGAGACTAACGAGACTAACTTGGGACGAACAAAGATAAACTTTAGTCTCATTGTAAGGTTTGTCTAAGTTCGTCCCAAGTTTGTCCAAGTTCATCCCATGTTAGTTTATTTCTAAGGACGAACTTAGATTAACCTTAGAATGAGAGTAACGAGACTAACTTGAGACAAACAAAGACAAACTTTAGTCTCATTCTAAGGTTTGTCAAAGTTCATCCCAAGTTAGTCTATTTCTAAAGACGAACTTATACAAACCATAGAATGAGACTAACGAGACTAACTTGGGATGAACAAATACAAACTTTAGTCTCATTCTAAGGTTTGTCTAAGTTCATCCCAAGTTAGTCTATTTCTAAGGACGAACATAGATAGACCTTAGAATGAGACTAACGAGACTAACTTGGGACGAACAAATAATAAATTTAGTCTCATTCTAAGTTTGTCTAAGTTCGATCCAAGTTAGTCTATTTCTAAGGAAAAACTTAGATAAACCTTAGAATGAGACTAACGAGACTAACTTGGGACGAACAAAGATAAACTTTAGTCTCATTCTAAGGTTTGTCTAAGTTCGTCCCAAGTTTGTCAAAGTTCATCCCATGTTAGTCTATTTCTAAGGATGAACTTAGATAAACCTTAGAATGAGAGTAACGAGACTAACTTGAGACGAACAAAGACAAACTTTAGTCTCATTCTAAGGTTATTTTAAGTTCATCGTAAGTTAGTCTATTTCTAAGGAGGAACTTAGACAAACCTTAGAATGAGACTAACGAGACTAACTTGGGAAGAACAAAGACAAACATTAGTCTCATTCTAAGGTTAGTCTAAGTTCGTCCCAAGTTAGTCGGTTTCTATGGACGAACTTAGATAAACCTTAGATTGAGACTCAGAGACTAACTTGGGATGAACAAAGACAAACTTTAGTCTCATTCTAAGGTTTGTCTAAGTTCGTCCCAAGTTAGTCTAAGTTCGTCTCAAGTTAGTCTCTTTCTAAGGACGAACTTAGACAAACCTTAGAATGAGACTAACGAGACTAACTTGGGACGAACAAAGACAAACTTTTGTCTCATTCTAAGGTTTGTCTAAGTTCGTCCCAAGTTTGTCAAAGTTCATCCAAGTTAGTCTATTTCTATCCTCCTTTTTGCTGGGGTATTTCCTGGCTCTCTTTGTTAGGCCTGTTCGGCGTTTTTAAGAAGGATGATTTTATAACTCCTTCTGGCACTTGAGGGACTTTTTGTATTTGCCACGATCCAGGCTTTTTGGATCTTTTATCTAATAAAGGCACTGGCACCGTCCAGTTTTAAAAAAAAGTCTATTTCTAAGGACGAACTTAGATAAAACTTAGAATGAGAGTAAGGAGACTAACGTGAGACGAACAAAGACAAACTTTAGTCTCATTCTAAGGTTTGTCTAAGTTGATCCCAAGTTAGTCTATTTCTAAGAACGAACTTAGATAAACAATAGAATGAGAGTAACGAGACTAACTTGACATGAACAAAGACAAACTTTAGTCTCATTCTAAGGTTTGTCTAAGTTCATCCCAAGTTAGTCTTTTTGTAAGGACGAACTTGGATAAACCTTAGAATGAGACTAACGAGACTAACTTGGGACGAACAAAGAATAAATTTAGTCTCGTTCTAAGGTTTGTCTAAGTTCGATCCAAGTTAGTCTAAGTACATCCCACGTTTGTCTCTTTCTAAGGACGAACTTAGACAAACCTTAGAATGAGACTAACGAGACTAACTTGGGACGAACAAAGATAAACTTTAGTCTCATTCTAAGGTTTGTCTAAGTTCGTCCCAAGTTTGTCCAAGTTCATCCCATGTTAGTCTATTTCTAAGGACGAACTTAGATAAACCTTAGAATGAGAGTAACGAGACTAACTTGAGACAAACTAAGACAAACTTTAGTCTCATTCTAAGGTTTGTCAAAGTTCATCCCAAGTTAGTCTATTTCTAAGGACGAACTTATACAAACCATAGAATGAGACTAACGAGACTAACTTGGGATGAACAAATACAAACTTTAGTCTCATTCTAAGGTTTGTCTAAGTTCATCCCAAGTTAGTCTATTTCTAAGGACGAACATAGATAGACCTTAGAATGAGACTAACGAGACTAACTTGGGACGAACAAAGAATAAATTTAGTCTCATTCTAAGTTTGTCTAAGTTCGATCCAAGTTAGTCTAAGTTCGTCACACGTTTGTCTCTTTCCAAGGACGAACTTAGACAAACCTTTGAATGAGACTAACGAGACTAACTTGGGACGAACACAGATCAACTTTAGTCTCATTCTAAGGTTTGTCTAAGTTCGTCCCAAGTTTGTCAAAGTTCGTCCCAAGTTATTCTATTTCTAAGGACGAACTTAGACAAACCTTAGAATGAGACTAACGAGACTAACTTGAGACGAACAAAGACAAACTTTAGTCTCATTCGAAGGTTTGTCAAAGTTCGTCCCAAGTTATTCTATTTCTAAGGACGAACTTATACAAACCTTAGAATGAGACTAACGAGACTAACTTGGGACGAACAAAGACAAACTTTAGTCTCATTCTAAGGTTTGTCTAAGTTCATCCCAAGTTAGTCTATTTCTAAGGATGAACTTAGATAAACCATAGAATGAGACAAACGAGACTAACTTGGGACGAACAAAGACAAACTTTAATCTCATTATAAGGTTTGTCTAAGTTCATCCCAAGTTGGTCTAAGTTCGTCCCACATTTGTCTCTTTCTAAGGACGAACTTAGACAAACCTTAGAATAAGACTAACGAGACTAACTTTTGATGAACAAAGAAAAACTTTAGTCTCATTCTAAGGTTTGTCTCAGTTCGTCCCAAGTTAGTCTATTTCTAAGGACGAACTTATACAAACCTTAGAATGATACTAACGAGACTAACTTGGGACGAACAAAGACAAACTTTAGTCTCATTCTAAGGTTTGTCTAAGTTCGTCCCAAGTTAGTCTATTTCTAAGGACGAACTTAGATAAACCTTAGAATGAGACTAACGAGACTAACTTGGGACGAACAATGACAAACTTTAGTCTCATTCTAAGTCTTGTCTAAGTTCGTCCCAAGTTAGTCTATTTCTAAGGACGAACTTAGATAAACCTTAGAATGAGAGTAACGAGACTAACTTGAGACAAACAAAGCCAAACTTTAGTCGCATTCTAAGGTTTGTCAAAGTTCGTCCCAAGTTAGTCTATTTCTAAGGACGAACTTACACAAACCTTAGAATGAGACTAACGAGACTATCTTGGAACGAACAAAGACAAACATTTGTCGCATTCTAAGGTTAGTCTATGTTCGTCCCAAGTTAGTCTATTTCTAAGGACGAACTTAGATAAACCTTAGAATGAGACTAACGAGACTAACATGGGACGAACAATGATAAACTTTAGTCTCATTTTTAGGTTGTGCTATGTTTGTCCCAAGTTAGTCTAAGTTTGTCCCACGTTTGTCTCTTTCTCAGGATGAACTTAGACAAACCTTAGAATGAGACTAACGAGACTAACTTGGGACGAACAAAGATAAACTTTAGTCTCATTCTAAGTTTGTTCTATGTTCGTCCCAAGTTAGTCTAAGTTCGTCCCACATTTGTCTCTTTCTAAGGACGAACTTAGACAACCTTAGAATGAAACTAACGAGACTAATTTGGGACGAACAAAGACAAACTTTAGTCTCATTCTAAGGTTTGTCTAAGTTCATCCCAAGTTTGTCAAAGTTCATCCTAAGTTAGTCTATTTCTAAGGAGGAACTTAGACAAACCTTAGAATGAGACTAACGAGACTAACTTGGGAAGAACAAAGACAAACATTAGTCTCATTCTAAGGTTAGTCTAAGTTTGTCCCAAGTTAGTCTATTTCTATGGACGAACTTATACAAACCTTAGAATGAGACTAACGAGACTAACTTGGGACGAACAAAGACAAACTTTAGTCTCATTCTAAGGTTTGTCTAAGTTCGTCCCAAGTTAGTCTATTTCTAAGGACAAACTTAGATAAACCTTAGAATGAGACTAACGAGACTAACTTGGGATGAACAAAGACAAACTTTAGTCTCATTCTAAGGTTTGTCTAAGTTCGTCCCAAGTTAGTCTATTTCTAAGGAAAAATTTAGATTAACCTTAGAATGAGATTAACGAGACTAACTTGGGACGAACAAAGACAAACTTTAGTCTCATTCTAAGGTTTGTCTAAGTTCGTCCCAAGTTTGTCAAAGTTCATCCCATGTTAATCTATTTCTAAGGACAAACTTCGATAAACCTTAGAATGAGAGTAACGAGACTAACTTGAGACGAACAAAGAATAAATTTAGTCTCATTCTAAGGTTTGTCTAAGTTCGATCTAAGTTAGTCTAAGTTCGTCCCACGTTTGTCTCTTTCTCACGGCGAACTTAGAAAAACCTTAGAATGAGACTAACGAGACTAACTTGGGATGAACACAGACAATCTTTAGTCTCATTCTAAGGTTTGTCTAAGTTCGTCCCAAGTTTGTCAAAGTTCGTCCCAAGTTATACTATTTCTAAGGACGAACTTAGACAAACCTTAGAATGAGACTAACGAGACTAACTTGAGACGAACAAAGACAAACTTTAGTCTCATTCGAAGGTTTGTCAAAGTTCGTCCCAACTTAGTCTATTTCTAAGGACAAACTTATACAAACCTTAGAATGAGACTAACGAGACTAACTTGGGACGAACAAAGACAAACTTTAGTCTCATTCTAAGGTTTGTCTAAGTTCTTCCCAAGTTAGTCTATTTCTAAGGATGAACTTAGATAAACCTTAGAATGAGACTAACGAGACTAACTTGGGACGAACAAAGACAAACTTTAGTCACATTCTAAGGTTTGTCTAAGTTCATCCCAAGTTAGTCTAAGTTCGTCCCACGTTTGTCTCTTTCTAAGGACGAACTTAGACAAACCTTAGAATGAGACTAACGAGACTAACTTTTGATGAACAAAGACAAACTTTAGTCTCATTCTAAGGTTTGTCTAAGTTCATCTCAAGTTTGTCAAAGTTCATCCTAAGTTAGTCTATTTCTAAGGAGGAACTTAGACAAACCTTAGAATGAGACTAACGAGACTAACTTGGGAAGAACAAACACAAACATTAGTCTCATTCTAAGCTTAGTCTAAGTTCGTCCCAAGTTAGTCGATTTCTATGGATGAACTTAGATAAACCTTAGATTGAGACTAAGAGACTAACTTGGGATGAACAAAGACAAACTTTAGTCTCATTCTAAGGTTTGTCTAAGTTCGTCCCAAGTTAGTTTAAGTTCGTCCCAAGTTAGTCTAAGTTCGTCCCAAGTTAGTCTCTTTCCACGAACTCCTTTTTTCCGGTTTCTAGAGAGAGAAGCTCTCGCGGCTCTCGTCTTTCTCGGCGATTCGGTTGAACTCGCGGTCTCCGTTTTTTCTCCTCCGGCGTTTGCTGGTCGTCGGTGGTAGTCTCATGACTACAACAGTGGCGACGCAGACGATTCCTCTCGGTGTGATTCCGCCAGATTTAGCTCAGATTTACGGCAACGGTTTCTCAGATCTGGTTCAGAATGATGCAAAGGTCGGAGCTTTCTCTCCGGATCTGGTTCAGGTGTGTGCAAAGGTTGCACCTTTTCCTCAGGAAACGCTTGAAAAGGTTACGCCTTGGGTAACGACGACCTCCTACGCGGCTGCGGCTTCGCAACCCAGATTAGTTCCGAGATTCAAACCGATTGTTTTGCCATCGCGGCAGTACTCCACTGTTAATGGGAAGCCTTCCGTGCACTTTACAGCCGCTGAATTCGAAGCAGGAGTTGCCTTGTTCAAATACTCGTTGATTGCGAAGTTCACCATGGGACGACCGACTATTGAAGTGATTCGTCAGGCTTTCAAGGATAACTGGCACATCAAAGGGCGAGCTACAGTTAGTGACATATGGGATTCACGGCATCTTATGATAATTCTCGATTCAGAGGAAGACGCAAATGCTGCTCTTACTTCGCCCCTGCGCAGGGTAGGTCACGCAATGTTTCGGCTCTTTCGATATTCTCCAGATTACAGTCCGAAAATGGAGTCCTCTACCACAACTAAGTGGGTTCGTTTACCAGGTATCCATCCTGGATTTATTACCCGGAATTATGTGGCAAGTATTGTGAATTCATTCGGTTTCTTTCTTGATTTGGATGAGAGGTCTAAAGCATGTGCTACTCTTAAATATGTTAGAGCCTGTGTTGAGATTGATGTGTGTAATCCGATTCCGGATGAAGTTAGGATCACATTATCTGATGGGCGAATGTTTTGGCAAAAAATTGAAGTTGAAGGGAATTTAGCCTATTGTGCCTATTGCAAGGTCCATGGCCATGAAATGGCGATGTGTAGGAAAAAGAAGGGCTCACAATTTGTTGCCAAGGAGCAGGTCAATATGGGCAGTAAAAAGGAACATCAATCAGTGGAGATTACAATTCAGAATCGGCCTGTTACTCAAGAGAAACAGAATGTTTCTACTGAAAATCAAGAAGAATGGATTCAAGTCAAAAAGAAAAAAAGTGCTAGGCAGGTCGAGTTTACCAATAACTCAGTAAGCTGTGATCAAAGGCAGAATAATGGTGGAAGAAATAAAAAGAAGGAGGATCAGGGGCAGGCTCAAAGGGAGGATGTATCTCAAGTTTCCAAGGCAAAAGAAATAGGCCGAAATGAGAAGATAGACTCGGAGATTGGAGTTGAGGCTCATGAAGGCAATACAAAATCTCAACTAGATATGGTGATTTATCAAGAAAAAGAGAATAAGGAGGAGAATGTGATTACTCCTGCTGATCCAAACAGAGTTGTGTCTGATCTTAGTTCTCAAAAAAAATCAATCTTCCGGAAATCTGATATTATGCATCCTAATTCAAGCATGGATCAACTAGCAAATAGATTGGAGAGGTTGAAGGCTTTAAATGGCAATTCTGATGATGGGTATAGCAAGAAGGGAGGTAAGCTTGTTTTTTGTGAAGAGTTGGGTACTTTGATCCATTCAGGAGAAGCCGCTCATGCTCTCCAAGTTAGGAAGGCAATGGGGAATGATGACATTAATTTAGCTCTTGTTAAGATAGCTATGGAGCATGAAGCACAGAAATTTGATTGTGGGGAAGGTAGCAAGTACTACCTAGAAGAGGGTGATCAATGTTGACAAATCAAATTCTTTGTTGGAATATCCGAGGGATAGGTAACATGGAGTCTCAATACTATCTTAAAAGTATTCTTATGCAACACTCTATTGATATATTGGCAATTCTGGAGCCGAAGATTAATGGTGATCGTATTTCTAATATTGCTAGTTTTCTTGGTTTTCCCAATTTTATGGAAGGGGCTGAGGTCAATGATCATATATGGTTGTTCTGGAGTGATGGTGTGGTTGTAGAAAATCCTATTTGGAACTTGCAATATTTAACTGTCGAAGTGAAGAGGTTAAATGACAGGGATAATATAGCTTGCTCCTTCATTTATGCTTCCTGTGATAAAAATACTAGACAGGGCCTCTTTGATGATCTGGTGGAGTATAGTGAATCTGTTAGCTGGCCGTGGATGATTGCTGGAGACTTTAATGTGATCTCTAACTGGGATGAGAAAAAGGGAGGCAATATGGATGATGATGGTAGTATGGATGCTTTTAATCAGTTTCATATGGATGCTGGTTTTTCGGATGTCGGATTTAAGGGTAATCCTTTCACTTGGTGTAATAATCATAGGGATGATTCTAGAGTTTGGGAGAGGCTAGATCGTGTGCTCTCCAACGATCAAGCCTTTTGCAAATTTCCCAATATGCAAGTGCAGCATTTAGCTCGTGTGAAATCTGATCACTGTCCTCTTTTAATCGGCTTAGATGTCAACATCAAGAAAGGCTTCTTCTTTCATTATCTTAAAATTTGGGAAGATCATCCTAGGTTCTATGATGTTGTAAAGGAAGCTTGGGCCGGTAATATTCATCCGAACCCTATTATGAATCTTGGGCTGAATTTGAAAAGAGTCAGAGTTCGGCTTAAAACCTGGAACTGGGCGGTCTTCGGGTGTACTAAGAAGAGAATGAGGGATCTGAAAATTAAAATTCAAGTTCTGGAACGAAGGTTGCAGGAGAATTATGATGATGTTCTCAATTCTGAGCTTCTTAATTGCAAAATGATGCTTGATGATGTTATCCGACAAGATTTAAATCTGTTGAAAGAAAAAGCTAGGGTTAGATGGCTAAAGGATGGAGATGTTAATTCTGCTTTCTTTCATGGTGTTATTAAGATGAGGCGCAATCAATCCCGCATCAATTTTGTGGTGGATGAGGAGTCCATTGCTCCTACTTCGGAGCAGATTGGAGAAGAGGCAGTTGGTTATTATTCCAATCTTTTATCTGGGCATACCCCGCCTCCCCCGCTTGATACTTTTGGGTACTTTGATATAGTAGTATCTGACGAGGAGAATCATAACTTATCAAAATGCCCTACTGATGATGAGATTCTTCAGGAGTTAAAGGGTATGAGTGATGATAGTGCTCCGGGCCCGGATGGGTTTACCTCTCGCTTCTTTGTGTTCTTTTGGGATATTATTAAGGCTGATATGATGAAGGCTGTCTCTGGCTTTTTCTTTGGTCTTCAAATCCCTCCAATTATAGGAGGGACTTATCTGACCTTGATTCCTAAGGGGCCTAATCCCTCGAGTATAGCTGATCTTCGGCCCATCAGTTTATGTAATGTCGTGCATAAGCTCTTATCCAGAGTTTTGAACTCCCGGCTGTCTTGCGTTCTCCACAAGCTTGTTAGTGCTGAACAAGTCGGTTTTGTGAAAGGCAGGAGTATTATAGAAAACATTGGCCTTGGGCATGATATGTTGTTCGATCTTAATCGAAAAACGGAGGGTAGCAACATCATGATCAAGCTTGACATGTCCAAGGCGTATGACAGATTGTCCTGGAGTTTTATTCTGGCGGCTCTGAGAGCGTCAGGCTGCTGTGAAAAATTTGTTGACCTTGTCTTTAGATGTATCTCCAGTCCGTGGTTCTCTATTAAATGGGATGGCAAGCATTATGGGCATTTTAAATCCACTCAGGGGTTGCGACAAGGGGACCCTTTATCTCCTACTCTTTTCGTGATTGCTATGGAGTGGCTTACAAAGGATATTAATCATGCAGTTGATGAGGGCCTTATCCTGGGCTATCAAAATGGTGTCAGAGGGAGATTCATCAATTCCCTTATGTTTGCTGATGACATCCTCATATTCACTAATGGCAGCAAAAGATCGGTGGAGAACCTTATGGATATTATTAAAGAGTTCTGTAAGTATTCTGGGCAGCAGCTTAACAATGACAAGAGTTTCATTTTCTTCCCCGAGGAAATGAGAAAGGAAAGGGAGAAAACTCTCCTTGATATTACCAAGTTTCACAAAGGCTCTTTTCCGGTTACTTATCTTGGAGCCCCTCTCTATACGGGGCGTACCAAGATTGAGTACTTCCGGAGTCTTGAGGAGAAGATTAGAAAACGGATAGGAGGTTGGATGAAGAACTTGCTTTCTTTTGGTGGCAAGATCACTCTTATTGATTCTGTTCTCAATGCTGTTGGCATTCATTGTATGTCCATTCTTCCTATTCCCATCACTGTTCTTAATCGAGTTGGGAGTATTATCCGGAGTTTCCTATGGGATAAAGGGGACAGTAAGAGAAGACATTGGGTGAACTGGGATAATGTGTGTAGAGAGAAACCCGCAGGAGGCCTGGGTATTAAAAAGCTTGAGGATCTGATGTTTGCTCTTCATGGGAAGCTGGCATGGAAATTTATTAATTCTGATTCCTTATGGGCTCTTCATGCCAGGAGGAAATTTGTTCATGGCACTAGGGGATCGTGTATATGGAACTCCATTGATCACCTCATCATCAAGCTGCGTGAGGAGTCGAGATGGATCATTGGGCAAGGAAACACTTCCGTGGCCCTCTTTTGTGATCGTCTGGGTGGTAGTAGACCCAGGGGCTTAGTTGATGCTAAGTTGCGGGATATTTGTGATGACCCATCTTCTTGGCAGGATATTATTAATTGTATACCGGCCAATAAGAGAAGTTTATATGAGAACCTAGTTTTGTCCAGTGGTGATGATATGTACATTTGGGAAGGTTGTGAAACAGGTATTTTCTCCGCGAACAAATTCAGGAGGTCTTTCCAAACTAAGTGGCCTGATGTTAGGTGGGCTAACAATATCTGGTGCAACTGGATCCCAATGAAAGTTGGGTGTTTTATTTGGAAATTCTACATGTCTGCTGTGCCTACTGATGACAAAGTAATGAATATTGGTATTAACATGGCGTCTAGATGCAGATGTTGCCAAAATCCTTCAACGGAGACCATTAACCACCTATTCTTTAAAGGGGATATTGCTCAGTCTGCCTGGAATAATTATAAGTTGATGTTTGGAGGTTGTCTTATTGGAGGGAAGGAGAGTTTCTCTAGAACTATTGCTACTAAGAACCCTAAAGACTTAATGTCTTGTCTTAAAATTGGTGTGGCCTGTTGTATTTTGTGGGAAATATGGAAGTATCGTAATGCCATTCTCTTTGATCAGCGCAGCCCTCCCATCAGAGTGAGTATTAGTAGATGGGTTATGGATCTTGTTAGGCTTTTACCTGTTAAGCATGTGCGTGGTGTTTGTGATGGTAGCCTTAAAAGACTGCTCATTTGCTCTATAGTTGGGAGGAGGTCTTTTGCAGGCAGATGGGTTGCCAGTTCTATGCTTCCTAATAGATTTTCAGCCTATCTAACCTGCTTTCGTAGAATGGATCGCATGTTTGGAGGCTTTGTCATTAAGAATGACAGAGGTATTGTGGCTCATTTTCATGGGGAGGAGATTGTGGAATCGGATGATTTTTCTTGCCTCATTGTTATTGTTAAAATGGCCATTCGCCATGGGATAGACAAAGGAATGCCTATCAGTCTCGTTGCTAGTTCCTCTCCTTTCATGTTGTGGCTGGATCCGAGGCATTTCCATGACATTCCTTGGAATGATATTCCTAAGCAGAGGAGTTTGTTTGCTGAATTGCCGGAAGTCCAGTTTCGGAGGTGTTGCCCTAGAGCTAATGGAGCTGCTATTGCTGTTACTTGTGCCGTCGCACAAGGGAAGGACCTTTCCGATGGGAGAGCTCCTCCTTTTGTCAAGCAGGCTATTAGACACGATAATTTAAGCCATATTTTCCTTTGCGACCGTGAGGATTGTGTCCATGATCATGATAGTGAGATGTTGATTTTGCGGAAAATTCGGGATGACCTTAGCACTTAGTACACTGGCTCTTCAGTCGATTGGATGGTTCTTGTGTTCCAGTGGCTATTTTTTGTTTTTGCGGCATCTTTGGTAGTCGTAGGGAGATTCTTTGTTTTTCTTTTTGCTAGGGTATTTCCTGGCTGTCTTTTTTAGCCTGTTCGGTGTTTTTAAGAAGGAAGGTTTTGACTTTTCTTCTGGCACTTGAGGGCTTTTCTGTATTCGCCACGATCCAGGCTTTTTGGATCTTTTATCTAATAAAGGCACTGGCACCACCCAGTTTTAAAAAAAAAAAAAAAAAAAGTTAGTCTCTTTCTAAGGACGAACTTAGACAAACCTTAGAATTAGACTAACGAGACTAACTTGGGACGAACAAAGAAAAACTCTAGTCTCATTCTAAGGTTTGTCTAAGTTCGTCCCAAGTTTGTCAAAGTTCATCCAAGTTAGTCTATTTCTAAGGACGAACTTAGATAAAACTTAGAATGAGAGTAAGGAGACTAACGTGAGACGAACAAAGACAAACTTTAGTCTCCTTCTAAGGTTTGTCTAAGTTGATCCCATGTTAGACTATTTCTAAGGATGAACTTATACAAACCTTAGAATGAGACTAACGAGACTAACTTGGGACGAACAAAGACAAACTTTAGTCTCATTCTAAGGTTTGTCTAAGTTCGTCCCAAGTTAGTCTATTTCTAAGGACAAACTTAGATAAACCTTAGAATGAGACTAACGAGACTAACTTGGGACGAACAAAGTAAAACTTTAGTCTCATTCTAAGGTTTGTCTATGGTCTATTTCTAAGGAAAAACTTAGATAAACCTTAGAATGAGACTCACGAGACTAACTTGGGACGAACAAAGACAAACTTTTGTCTCATTCTAAGGTTTGTCTAAGTTCGTCCCAAGTTAGTCTAAGTTCATCCCAAGTTAGGCTCTTTCGGAGGACAAACTTAGACAAACCTTTGAATTAGACTAACGAGACTAACTTGGGACGAACAAATATAAACTTTAGTCTCATTCTAACGTTTGTCAAAGTTCATCCCATGTTAGTCTATTTCTAAGGACGAACTTAGATAAACCTTAGAATGAGAGTAACGAGACTAACTTGAGATGAACAAAGACAAACTTTAGTCTCATTCTAAGGTTTGTCAAAGTTCAACTCAAGTTAGTCTATTTCTAAGGACGAACTTATACAAACCATAGAATGAGACTAACGAGACTAACTTGGGACGAACAAATACAAACTTTAGTCTCATTCTAAGGTTTGTCTAAGTTCATCCCAAGTTAGTCTATTTCTAAGGACGAACTTAGATAAACCTTAGAATGAGACTAACGAGACTAACTTGGGACGAACAAAATAAATTTTGCTCATTCTAAGGTTTGTCTAAGTTCGATCCACGTTAGTCTAAGTTCGTCCCACGTTTGTCTCTTTCTAAGGGCGAACTTAGACAAACCTTAGAATGGGACTAACGAGACTAACTTGGGACGAACAAAGACAAACTTTAGTCTCATTCTAAGGTTTGTCTAAGTTCGTCCCAAGTCTGTCAAAGTTCATCTCAAGTTATTCTATTTCTAAGGACGAACTTAGACAAACCTTAGAATGAGACTAACGAGACTAACTTGAGACGAACAAAGACAAACTTTAGTCTCATTCGAAGGTTTGTCAAAGTTCGTCCCAACTTAGTCTATTTCTAAGGACAAACTTATAAAAACCTTAGAATGAGACTAACGAGACTAACTTGGGACGAACAAAGACAAACTTTAGTCTCATTCAAAGGTTCATCTAAGTTTGTCCCAAGTTAGTCTAAGTTCGTCTCAAGTTAGTCTGTTTCTAAGGACGAATTTAGACAAACCTTAGAATGAGACTAACGAGACTAACTTGGGACGAACAAATACAAACTTTAGTTGCATTCTAAGGTTTGTCTAAGTTCATCCCAAGTTAGTCTATTTCTAAGGAAGAACTTAGATAAACCTTAGAATGAGACTAACGAGACTAACTTGGGACGAACAAAGAATAAATTTAGTCTCATTCTAAGGTTTGTCTAAGTTCGATCCAAGTTAGTCTATGTACGTCCCACGTTTGTCTCTTTCTAAGGACGAACTTAGACAAACCATAGAATGAGACTAACGAGACTAACTTGGGACAAACACAGACAAACTTTAGTCTCATTCTAAGGTTTATCTAAGTTCGTCCCAAGTTTGTCAAAGTTCGTCCCAAGTTATTCTATTTCTAAGGATGAACTTAGACAAACCTTAGAATGAGACTAACGAGACTAACTTGGGAGGAACAAAGACAAACTTTAGTCTCATTGGAAGGTTTGTCAAAGTTCGTCCCAACTTAGTCTATTTCTAAGGACAAACTTATACAAACCTTAGAATGAGACTAACGAGACTAACTTGGGATGAACAAAGACAAACTTTAGTCTCATTCTAAGGTTTGTCTAAGTTCATCCCAAGTTAGTCTATTTCTAAGGATGAACTTAGATAAACCTTAGAATGAGACTAACGAGACTAACTTGGGACGAACAAAGACAAACTTTAGTCTCATTCTAAGGTTTGTCTAAGTTCATCCCAAGTAAGTCTATTTCTATGGACGAACTTAGATAAACCTTAGAATGAGACTAACGAGACTAACTTGGGACGAACAAAGACAAACTTTAGTCTCATTCTAAGGTTTGTCTAAGTTCATCCCAAGTTAGTCTAAGTTCGTCCCACGTTTGTCTCTTTCTAAGGACGAACTTAGACAAACCTTAAAATGAGACTAACGAGACTAACTTTTGATGAACAAAGACAAATTTTGGTCTCATTCTAAGGTTTGTCTACGTTCATCTCAAGTTTGTCAAAGTTCATTCTAAGTTAGTCTATTTCTAAGGAGGAACTTAGACAAACCTTAGAATGAGACTAACGAGACTAACTTGGGAAGAACAAAGACAAACATTAGTCTCATTCTAAGGGTAGTCTAAGTTCGTCCCAAGTTAGTCGATTTCTATGGACGAACTTAGATAAACCTTAGATTGAGACTAAGAGACTAACTTGGGATGAACAAAGACAAACTTTAGTCTCATTCTAAGGTTTGTATAAGTTTGTCCCAAGTTAGTCTAAGTTCGTCTCAAGTTAGTTTCTTTCTAAGGACGAACTTAGACAAACCTTAGAATGAGACTAACGAGACTAACTTGGGACGAACAAAGACAAACTTTTGTCTCATTCTAAAGTTTGTCTTTGTTCATCCCAATTTTGTCTATTTCTAAGGACGAACTTATACAAACCATAGAATGAGACTAACGAGACTAACTTGGGACGAACAAAGACAAACTTTAGTCTCATTCAAAGGTTCATCTAAGTTTGTCCCAAGTTAGTCTAAGTTCGTCTCAAGTTAGTCTTTTTCTAAGGACGAATTTAGACAAACCTTAGAATGAGACTAACGAGACTAACTTGGGACGAACAAAGACAAACTTTTGTCTCATTCTAAGATTTGTCTAAGTTCGTCCCAAGTTTGTCAAAGTTCATCCAAGTTAGTCTATTTCTAAGGACGAACTTAGATAAAACTTAGAATGAAAGTAAGGAGACTAACGTGAGACGAATAAAGACAAACTTTAGTCTCATTCTAAGGTTTGTCCAAGTTGATCCCAAGTTAGACTATTTCTAAGGATGAACTTATACAAACCTTAGAATGAGACTAACGAAACTAACTTGGGACGAACAAAGACAAACTTTAGTCTCATTCTAAGGTTTGTCTAAGTTCGTCCCAAGTTAGTCTATTTCTAAGGACGAACTTAGATAAACCTTAGAATGAGAGTAACGAGACTAACGTGAGACGAACAACAACAAACTTTAGTCTCCTTCTAAGGTTTGTCTAAGTTGATCCCAAGTTAGACTATTTCTAAGGACAAACTTATACAAACCTTAGAATGAGACTAACGAGACTAACTTGGGATGAACAAAGACAAACTTTAGTCTCATTCTAAGGTTTGTCTAAGTTCGTCACAAGTTAGTCGATTTCTAAGGACAAACTTAGATAAACCTTAGAATGAGACTAACGAGACTAACTTTAGACGAACAAAGACAAACTTTAGTCTCATTCTAAGGTTTGTCTAAGTTCATCCCAAGTTAGTCTATTTCTAAGGAAAAACTTAGATAAACCTTAGAATGGGACAAACGAGACTAACTTGGGACGAACAAAGACAAACTTTAGTCTCATTCTAAGGTTTGTCTAAGTTCATCCCAAGTTAGTCTAAGTTCATCCCAAGTTAGTCTCTTTTGGAAGACGAACTTAGACAAACCTTAGAATGAGACTAACGAGACTAACTTGGGACGAACAAAGATAAACTTTAGTCTCATTCTAAGGTATGTCTAAGTTCGTCCCAAGTTTGTCAAAGTTCATCCCATGTTAGTCTATTTCTAAGGATGAACTTAGATAAACCTTAGAATGAGAGTAACGAGACTAACTTGAGACGAACAAAGACAAACTTTAGTCTCATTCTAAGGTTATTTTAAGTTCATCCTAAGTTAGTCTATTTCTAAGGAGGAACTTAGACAAACCTTAGAATGAGACTAACGAGACTAACTTGGGAAGAACAAAGACAAATATTAGTCTCATTCTAAGGTTAGTCTAAGTTCGTCCCAAGTTAGTCGGTTTCTATGGACGAACTTAGATAAACCTTAGATTGAGACTAAGAGACTAACTTGGGATGAACAAAGACAAACTTTAGTCTCATTCTAAGGTTTGTCTAAGTTCGTCCCAAGTTAGTCTAAGTTCGTCTCAAGTTAGTCTCTTTCTAAGGACGAACTTAGACAAACCTTAGAATGAGACTAACGAGACTAACTTGGGACGAACAAAGACAAACTTTTGTCTCATTCTAAGGTTTGTCTAAGTTCGTCCCAAGTTTGTCAAAGTTCATCCAAGTTAGTCTATTTCTATCCTCCTATTTGCTGGGGTATTTCCTGGCTCTCTTTGTTAGGCCTGTTCGGCGTTTTTAAGAAGGATGATTTTATAACTTCCTTCTGGCGCTTGAGGGCCTTTTGTATTTGCCACGATCCAAGCTTTTTGGATCTTTTATCTAATAAAGGCACTGGCACCGTCAAGTTTTAAAAAAAAAGTCTATTTCTAAGGACGAACTTCGATAAAACTTAGAATGAGAGTAAGGAGACTAACGTGAGATGAACAAAGACAAACTTTAGTCTCATTCTAAGGTTTGTCTAAGTTGATCCCAAGTTAGTCTATTTCTAAGAACGAACTTAGATAAACAATAGAATGAGAGTAACGAGACTAACTTGAGATGAACAAAGACAAACTTTAGTCTCATTCTAAGGTTTGTCTAAGTTCATCCCAAGTTAGTCTTTTTCTAAGGACGAACTTGGATAAACCTTAGAATGAGACTAACGAGACTAACTTGGGACGAACAAAGAATAAATTTAGTCTCATTCTAAGGTTTGTCTAAGTTCGATCCAAGTTAGTCTAAGTACATCCCACGTTTGTCTCTTTCTAAGGACGAACTTAGACAAACCTTAGAATGAGACTAACGAGACTAACTTGGGACGAACAAAGATAAACTTTAGTCTCATTGTAAGGTTTGTCTAAGTTCGTCCCAAGTTTGTCCAAGTTCATCCCATGTTAGTTTATTTCTAAGGACGAACTTAGATTAACCTTAGAATGAGAGTAACGAGACTAACTTGAGACAAACAAAGACAAACTTTAGTCTCATTCTAAGGTTTGTCAAAGTTCATCCCAAGTTAGTCTATTTCTAAGGACGAACTTATACAAACCATAGAATGAGACTAACGAGACTAACTTGGGATGAACAAATACAAACTTTAGTCTCATTCTAAGGTTTGTCTAAGTTCATCCCAAGTTAGTCTATTTCTAAGGACGAACATAGATAGACCTTAGAATGAGACTAACGAGACTAACTTGGGACGAACAAATAATAAATTTAGTCTCATTCTAAGTTTGTCTAAGTTCGATCCAAGTTAGTCTATTTCTAAGGAAAAACTTAGATAAACCATAGAATGAGACTAACGAGACTAACTTGGGACGAACAAAGATAAACTTTAGTCTCATTCTAAGGTTTGTCTAAGTTCGTCCCAAGTTTGTCAAAGTTCATCCCATGTTAGTCTATTTCTAAGGATGAACTTAAATAAACCTTAGAATGAGAGTAACGAGACTAACTTGAGACGAACAAAGACAAACTTTAGTCTCATTCTAAGGTTTGTCTAAGTTCATCCTAAGTTAGTCTATTTCTAAGGAGGAACTTAGACAAACCTTAGAATGAGAGTAACGAGACTAACTTGGGAAGAACAAAGCCAAACATTAGTCTCATTCTAAGGTTAGTCTAAGTTCGTCCCAAGTTAGTCGGTTTCTATGGACGAACTTAGATAAACCTTAGATTGAGACTCAGAGACTAACTTGGGATGAACAAAGACAAACTTTAGTCTCATTCTAAGGTTTGTCAAAGTTCATCCCAAGTTAGTCTAAGTTCGTCTCAAGTTAGTCTCTTTCTAAGGACGAACTTAGACAAACCTTAGAATGAGACTAACGAGACTAACTTGGGACGAACAAAGACAAACTTTTGTCTCATTCTAAGGTTTGTCTAAGTTCGTCCCAAGTTTGTCAAAGTTCATCCAAGTTAGTCTATTTCTATCCTCCTTTTTGCTGGGGTATTTCCTGGCTCTCTTTGTTAGGCCTGTTCGGCGTTTTTAAGAAGGATGATTTTATAACTCCTTCTGGCGCTTGAGGGCCTTTTTGTATTTGCCACGATCCAGGCTTTTTGGATCTTTTATCTAATAAAGGCACTGGCACCGTCCAGTTTTAAAAAAAAGTCTATTTCTAAGGACGAACTTAGATAAAACTTAGAATGAGAGTAAGGAGACTAACGTGAGACGAACAAAGACAAACTTTAGTCTCATTCTAAGGTTTGTCTAAGTTGATCCCAAGTTAGTCTATTTCTAAGAACGAACTTAGATAAACAATAGAATGAGAGTAACGAGACTAACTTGAGATGAACAAAGACAAACTTTAGTCTCATTCTAAGGTTTGTCAAAGTTCAACTCAAGTTTGTCTATTTCTAAGGACGAACTTATACAAACCATAGAATGAGACTAACGAGACTAACTTGGGACGAACAAATACAAACTTTAGTCTCATTCTAAGGTTTGTCTAAGTTCATCCCAAGTTAGTCTTTTTCTAAGGACGAACTTGGATAAACCTTAGAATGAGACTAACGAGACTAACTTGGGACGAACAAAGAATAAATTTAGTCTCGTTCTAAGGTTTGTCTAAGTTCGATCCAAGTTAGTCTAAGTACATCCCACGTTTGTCTCTTTCTAAGGACGAACTTAGACAAACCTTAGAATGAGACTAACGAGACTAACTTGGGACGAACAAAGATAAACTTTAGTCTCATTCTAAGGTTTGTCTAAGTTCGTCCCAAGTTTGTCCAAGTTCATCCCATGTTAGTCTATTTCTAAGGACGAACTTAGATAAACCTTAGAATGAGAGTAACGAGACTAACTTGAGACAAACAAAGACAAACTTTAGTCTCATTCTAAGGTTTGTCAAAGTTCATCCCAAGTTAGTCTATTTCTAAGGACGAACTTATACAAACCATAGAATGAGACTAAAGAGACTAACTTGGGATGAACAAATACAAACTTTAGTCTCATTCTAAGGTTTGTCTAAGTTCATCCCAAGTTAGTCTATTTCTAAGGACGAACATAGATAGACCTTAGAATGAGACTAACGAGACTAACTTGGGACGAACAAAGAATAAATTTAGTCTCATTCTAAGTTTGTCTAAGTTCGATCCAAGTTAGTCTAAGTTCGTCACACGTTTGTCTCTTTCTAAGGACGAACTTAGACAAACCTTTGAATGAGACTAACGAGACTAACTTGGGACGAACACAGATAAACTTTAGTCTCATTCTAAGGTTTGTCTAAGTTCGTCCCAAGTTTGTCAAAGTTCGTCCCAAGTTATTCTATTTCTAAGGACGAACTTAGACAAACCTTAGAATGAGACTAACGAGACTAACTTGAGACGAACAAAGACAAACTTTAGTCTCATTCGAAGGTTTGTCAAAGTTCGTCCCAAGTTATTCTATTTCTAAGGACGAACTTATACAAACCTTAGAATGAGACTAACGAGACTAACTTGGGACGAACAAAGACAAACTTTAGTCTCATTCTAAGGTTTGTCTAAGTTCATCCCAAGTTAGTCTATTTCTAAGGATGAACTTAGATAAACCATAGAATGAGACAAACGAGACTAACTTGGGACGAACAAAGACAAACTTTAATCTCATTATAAGGTTTGTCTAAGTTCATCCCAAGTTGGTCTAAGTTCGTCCCACATTTGTCTCTTTCTAAGGACGAACTTAGACAAACCTTAGAATAAGACTAACGAGACTAACTTTTGATGAACAAAGAAAAACTTTATTCTCATTCTAAGGTTTGTCTCAGTTCGTCCCAAGTTAGTCTATTTCTAAGGACGAACTTATACAAACCTTAGAATGATACTAACGAGACTAACTTGGGACGAACAAAGACAAACTTTAGTCTCATTCTAAGGTTTGTCTAAGTTCGTCCCAAGTTAGTCTATTTCTAAGGACGAACTTAGATAAACCTTAGAATGAGACTAACGAGACTAACTTGGGACGAACAATGACAAACTTTAGTCTCATTCTAAGTCTTGTCTAAGTTCGTCCCAAGTTAGTCTATTTCTTAGGACGAACTTAGATAAACCTTAGAATGAGAGTAACGAGACTAACTTGAGACAAACAAAGCCAAACTTTAGTCGCATTCTAAGGTTTGTCAAAGTTCGTCCCAAGTTAGTCTATTTCTAAGGACGAACTTACACAAACCTTAGAATGAGACTAACGAGACTAACTTGGGACGAACAAAGACAAACATTTGTCGCATTCTAAGGTTAGTCTATGTTCGTCCCAAGTTAGTATATTTCTAAGGACGAACTTAGATAAACCTTAGAATGAGACTAACGAGACTAACATGGGACGAACAATGATAAACTTTAGTCTCATTTTTAGGTTGTGCTATGTTTGTCCCAAGTTAGTCTAAGTTTGTCCCACGTTTGTCTCTTTCTCAGGATGAACTTAGACAAACCTTAGAATGAGACTAACGAGACTAACTTGGGACGAACAAAGATAAACTTTAGTCTCATTCTAAGTTTGTTCTATGTTCGTCCCAAGTTAGTCTAAGTTCGTCCCACATTTGTCTCTTTCTAAGGACGAACTTAGACAACCTTAGAATGAAACTAACGAGACTAATTTGGGACGAACAAAGACAAACTTTAGTCTCATTCTAAGGTTTGTCTAAGTTCATCCCAAGTTTGTCAAAGTTCATCCTAAGTTAGTCTATTTCTAAGGAGGAACTTAGACAAACCTTAGAATGAGACTAACGAGACTAACTTGGGAAGAACAAAGACAAACATTAGTCTCATTCTAAGGTTAGTCTAAGTTTGTCCCAAGTTAGTCTATTTCTATGGACGAACTTATACAAACCTTAGAATGCGACTAACGAGACTAACTTGGGACGAACAAAGACAAACTTTAGTCTCATTCTAAGGTTTGTCTAAGTTCGTCCCAAGTTAGTCTATTTCTAAGGACAAACTTAGATAAACCTTAGAATGAGACTAACGAGACTAACTTGGGACGAACAAAGACAAACTTTAGTCTCATTCTAAGGTTTGTCTAAGTTCGTCCCAAGTTAGTCTATTTCTAAGGAAAAATTTAGATTAACCTTAGAATGAGATTAACGAGACTAACTTGGGACGAACAAAGACAAACTTTAGTCTCATTCTAAGGTTTGTCTAAGTTCGTCCCAAGTTTGTCAAAGTTCATCCCATGTTAATCTATTTCTAAGGACAAACTTCGATAAACCTTAGAATGAGAGTAACGAGACTAACTTGAGATGAACAAAGAATAAATTTAGTCTCATTCTAAGGTTTGTCTAAGTTCGATCTAAGTTAGTCTAAGTTCGTCCCACGTTTGTCTCTTTCTAACGGCGAACTTAGAAAAACCTTAGAATGAGACTAACGAGACTAACTTGGGATGAACACAGACAATCTTTAGTCTCATTCTAAGGTTTGTCTAAGTTCGTCCCAAGTTTGTCAAAGTTCGTCCCAAGTTATTCTATTTCTAAGGACGAACTTAGACAAACCTTAGAATGAGACTAACGAGACTAACTTGAGACGAACAAAGACAAACTTTAGTCTCATTCGAAGGTTTGTCAAAGTTCATCCCAACTTAGTCTATTTCTAAGGACAAACTTATACAAACCTTAGAATGAGACTAACGAGACTAACTTGGGACGAACAAAGACAAACTTTAGTCTCATTCTAAGGTTTGTCTAAGTTCTTCCCAAGTTAGTCTATTTCTAAGGATCAACTTAGATAAACCTTAGAATGAGACTAACGAGACTAACTTGGGACGAACAAAGACAAACTTTAGTCACATTCTAAGGTTTGTCTAAGTTCATCCCAAGTTAGTCTAAGTTCGTCCCACGTTTGTCTCTTTCTAAGGACGAACTTAGACAAACCTTAGAATGAGACTAACGAGACTAACTTTTGATGAACAAAGACAAACTTTAGTCTCATTCTAAGGTTTGTCTAAGTTCATCTCAAGTTTGTCAAAGTTCATCCTAAGTTAGTCTATTTCTAAGGAGGAACTTAGACAAACCTTAGAATGAGACTAACGAGACTAACTTGGGAAGAACAAACACAAACATTAGTCTCATTCTAAGGTTAGTCTAAGTTCGTCCCAAGTTAGTCGATTTCTATGGATGAACTTAGATAAACCTTAGATTGAGACTAAGAGACTAACTTGGGATGAACAAAGACAAACTTTAGTCTCATTCTAAGGTTTGTCTAAGTTCGTCCCAAGTTAGTTTAAGTTCGTCCCAAGTTAGTCTAAGTTCGTCCCAAGTTAGTCTCTTTCTAAGGACGAACTTAGACAAACCTTAGAATTAGACTAACGAGACTAACTTGGGACGAACAAAGAAAAACTTTAGTCTCATTCTAAGGTTTGTCTAAGTTCGTCCCAAGTTTGTCAAAGTTCATCCAAGTTAGTCTATTTCTAAGGACGAACTTAGATAAAACTTAGAATGAGAGTAAGGAGACTAACGTGAGACGAACAAAGACAAACTTTAGTCTCATTCTAAGGTTTGTCTAAGTTGATCCCATGTTAGACTATTTCTAAGGATGAACTTATACAAACCTTAGAATGAGACTAACGAGACTAACTTGGGACGAACAAAGACAAACTTTAGTCTCATTCTAAGGTATGTCTAAGTTCGTCCCAAGTTAGTCTATTTCTAAGGACAAACTTAGATAAACCTTAGAATGAGACTAACGAGACTAACTTGGGACGAACAAAGTAAAACTTTAGTCTCATTCTAAGGTTTGTCTATGGTCTATTTCTAAGGAAAAACTTAGATAAACCTTAGAATGAGACTCACGAGACAAACTTGGGACGAACAAAGACAAACTTTTGTCTCATTCTAAGGTTTGTCTAAGTTCGTCCCAAGTTAGTCTAAGTTCATCCCAAGTTAGTCTAAGTTCATCCCAAGTTAGGCTCTTTCGGAGGACGAACTTAGACAAACCTTTGAATTAGACTAACGAGACTAACTTGGGACGAACAAATATAAACTTTAGTCTCATTCTAACGTTTGTCAAAGTTCATCCCATGTTAGTCTATTTCTAAGGACGAACTTAGATAAACCTTAGAATGAGAGTAACGAGACTAACTTGAGATGAACAAAGACAAACTTTAGTCTCATTCTAAGGTTTGTCAAATTTCAACTCAAGTTAGTCTATTTCTAAGGACGAACTTATACAAACCATAGAATGAGACTAACGAGACTAACTTGGGACGAACAAATACAAACTTTAGTCTCATTCTAAGGTTTGTCTAAGTTCATCCCAAGTTAGTCTATTTCTAAGGACGAACTTAGATAAACCTTAGAATGAGACTAACGAGACTAACTTGGGACGAACAAAATAAATTTTGCTCATTCTAAGGTTTGTCTAAGTTCGATCCACGTTAGTCTAAGTTCGTCCCACGTTTGTCTCTTTCTAAGGGCGAACTTAGACAAACCTTAGAATGGGACTAACGAGACTAACTTGGGACGAACAAAGACAAACTTTAGTCTCATTCTAAGGTTTGTCTAAGTTCGTCCCAAGTTTGTCAAAGTTCATCTCAAGTTATTCTATTTCTAAGGACGAACTTAGACAAACCTTAGAATGAGACTAACGAGACTAACTTGAGACGAACAAAGACAAACTTTAGTCTCATTCGAAGGTTTGTCAAAGTTCGTCCCAACTTAGTCTATTTCTAAGGACAAACTTATACAAACCTTAGAATGAGACTAACGAGACTAACTTGGGACGAACAAAAACAAACTTTAGTCTCATTCTAAGGTTTGTCTAAGTTCATCCCAAGTTAGTCTATTTCTAAGGATGTACTTAGATAAACCTTAGAATGAGACTAACGAGACTAACTTGGGACGAACAAAGACAAACTTTAGTCTCATTCTATGGTTTGTATAAGTTCATCCCAAGTTAGTCTAAGTTCGTCCCATGTTTGTCTCTTTCTAAGGACGAACTTAGACAAACCTTAGAATGAGACTAACGAGACTAACTTTTGATGAACAAATACAAACTTTAGTCTCATTCTAAGGTTTGTCTAAGTTCATCTCAAGTTTGTCAAAGTTCATCCTAAGTTAGTCTATTTCTAAGGAGGAACTTAGACAAACCTTAGAATGAGACTAACGAGACTAACTTGGGAAGAACAAAGACAAACATTAGTCTCATTCTAAGGTTAGTCTAAGTTCATCCCAAGTTAGTCTATTTCTAAGGACGAACTTAGATAAACCTTAGAATGAGACTAACGAGACTAACTTGGGACGAACAAAATAAATTTTGCTCATTCTAAGGTTTGTCTAAGTTCGATCCATGTTAGTCTAAGTTCGTCCCACGTTTGTCTCTTTCTAAGGGCGAACTTAGACAAACCTTAGAATGGGACTAACGAGACTAACTTGGGACGAACAAAGACAAACTTTAGTCTCATTCTAAGGTTTGTCTAAGTTCGTCCCAAGTTTGTCAAAGTTCGTCCTAAGTTATTCTATTTCTAAGGATGAACTTAGACAAACCTTAGAATGAGACTAACGAGACTAACTTGAGACGAACAAAGACAAACTTTAGTCTCATTCGAAGGTTTGTCAAAGTTCGTCCCAACTTAGTCTATTTCTAAGGACAAACTTATACAAATCTTAGAATGTGACTAACGAGACTAACTTGGGACGAACAAAGACAAACTTTAGTCTCATTCTAAGGTTTGTCTAAGTTCATCCCAAGTTAACTATTTCTAAGGATGAACCTAGATAAACCTTAGAATGAGACTAACGAGACTAACTTGGGACGAACAAAGACAAACTTTAGTCTCATTCTAAGGTTTGTCTAAGTTCATCCCAAGTTAGTCTAAGTTCGTCCCATGTTTGTCTCTTTCTAAGGACGAACTTAGATAAACCGTAGAATGAGACTAACGAGACTAACTTGGGACGAATAAAGAAAAACTTTAGTCTCATTCTAAGGTTTGTCTAAGTTCGTCCCAAGTTAGTCTAAGTTCATCCCAAGTTAGTCTCTTTCGGAGGACGAACTTAGACAAACCTTAGAATTAGACTAACGAGACTAACTTGGGACGAACAAAGATAAACTTTAGTCTCATTCTAAGGTTTGTCTAAATTTGTCCCAAGTTTGTCAAAGTTCATCCCATGTTAGTCTATTTCTAAGGACGAACTTAGATAAACCTTAGAATGAGAGTAACGAGACTAACTTGAGACGAACAAAGACAAACTTTAGTCTCATTCTAAGGTTTGTCAAAGTTCATTCCAAGTTAGTCTATTTCTAAGGACGAACTTATACAAACCATAGAATGAGACTAACGAGACTAACTGGGGACGAACAAGTACAAACTTTAGTCTCATTCTAAGGTTTGTCTAAGTTCATCCCAAGTTAGTCTATTTCTAAGGACGAACTTAGATAAACCTTAGAATGAGACTAACGAGACTAACTTGGGACGAACAAAGAATAAATTTTGCTCATTCTAAGGTTTGTCTAAGTTCGATCCATGTTAGTTTAAGTTCGTCCCATGTTTGTCTCTTTCTAAGGGCGAACTTAGACAAACCTTAGAATGAGACTAACGAGACTAACTTGGGACGAACAATGACAAACTTTAGTCTCATTCTAAGGTTTGTCTAAGTTCGTCCCAAGTTTGTCAAAGTTCGTCCCAAGTTATTCTATTTCTAAGGACGAACTTATACAAACCTTAGAATGAGACTAATGAGACTAACTTGAGACGAACAAAGACAAACTTTAGTCTCATTCGAAGGTTTGTCAAAGTTCGTCCCAACTTAGTCTATTTCTAAGGACAAACTTATACAAACCTTAGAATGTGACTAACGAGACTAACTTGGGACGAACAAAGACAAACTTTAGTCTCATTCTAAGGTTTGTCTAAGTTCATCCCAAGTTAGTCTATTTCTAAGGATGAACTTAGATAAACCTTAGAATGAGACTAACGAGACTAACTTGGGATGAACAAAGACAAACTTTAGTCTCATTCTAAGGTTTGTCTAAGTTCATCCCAAGTTAGTCTAAGTTTGTCCCATGTTTGTCTCTTTCAAAGGACGAACTTAGACAAACCATAGAATGAGACTAACGAGACTAACTTTTGATGAACAAAGACAAACTTTAGTCTCATTCTAAGGTTTGTCTAAGTTCATCTCAAGTTTGTCAAAGTTCATCCTAAGTTAGTCTATTTCTAAGGAGGAACTTAGACAAACCTTAGAATGAGACTAACGATACTAACTTGGGAAGAACAAAGACAAACATTAGTCTCATTCTAAGGTTAGTCTAAGTTCGTCCCAAGTTAGTCGATTTCTATGGACGAACTTAGATAAACCTTAGATTGAGACTAAGAGACTAACTTGGGATGAACAAAGACAAACTTTAGTCTCATTCTAAGGTTTGTCTAAGTTCCTCCCAAGTTAGTCTAAGTTCGTCCCAAGTTAGTCTCTTTCTAAGGACGAACTTAGACAAACCTTAGAATGAGACTAACGAGACTAACTTGGGACGAACAAAGACAAACTTTAGTCTCATTCTAAGGTTTGTCTAAGTTCGTCCCAAGTTTGTCAAAGTTCATCCAAGTTAGTCTGATTCTAAGGACGAACTTTGATAAAACTTAGAATGAGAGTAAGGAGACTAACGTGAGGCGAACAAAGACAAACTTTAGTCTCATTCTAAGGTTTGTCTAAGTTGATCCCAAGTTAGACTATTTCTAAGAATGAACCTAGATAAACCTTAGAATGAGACTAACGAGACTAACTTGGGATGAACAAAGACAAACTTTAGTCTCATTCTAAGGTTTGTCTAAGTTCATCCCAAGTTAGTCTAAGTTCGTCCCATGTTTGTCTCTTTCTAAGGACGAACTTAGATAAACCGTAGAATGAGACTAACGAGACTAACTTGGGACGAATAAAGAAAAACTTTTGTCTCATTCTAAGGTTTGTCTAAGTTTGTCCCAAGTTTGTCAAAGTTCATCCCATGTTAGTCTATTTCTAAGGACGAACTTAGATAAACCGTAGAATGAGACTAACGAGACTAACTTGGGACGAATAAAGAAAAACTTTAGTCTCATTCTAAGGTTTGTCTAAGTTCGTCCCAAATTTTTCAAAGTTCATCCCAAGTTAGTCTATTTCTAAGGACGAACTTATAAAAACCATAGAATGAGACTAACGAGACTAACTCGGGACGAACAAGTACAAACTTTAGTCTCATTCTAAGGTTTGTCTAAGTTCATCCAAAGTTAGTTTATTTCTAAGGACGAACTTAGATAAACCTTAGAATAAGACTAACAAGACTAACTTGGGATGAACAAAGAATAAATTTAGTCTCATTCTAAGGTTTGTCTAAGTTCGATCCAAGTTAGTCTAAGTACGTCCCACGTTTGTCTCTTTCTAAGGACAAACTTAGACAAACCTTAGAATGAGACTAACGAGACTAACTTGGGACGAACAAAGACAAACTTTAGTCTCATACTATGGTTTGTCTATGTTCGTCCCAAGTTTGTCAAAGTTCGTCCCAAGTTATTCTATTTCTAAGGACGAACTTAGACAAACCTTAGAATGCGACTAACGAGACTAACTTGAGACGAACAAAGACAAACTTTAGTCTCATTCGAAGGTTTGTCAAAGTTCGTCCCAACTTAGTCTATTTCTAAGGACAAACTTATACAAACCTTAGAATGAGACTAACGAGACTAACTTGGGCCGAACAAAGACAAACTTTAGTCTCACTCTAAGGTTTGTCTAAGTTCATCCCAAGTTAACTATTTCTAAGGATGAACTTAGATAAACCTTAGAATGAGACTAACGAGACTAACTTGGGACGAACAAAGACAAACTTTAGTCTCATTCTAAGGGTTGTCTAAGTTCATCCCAAGTTAGTCTATTTCTAAGGATGAACTTAGATAAACCTTAGAATGATACTAACGAGACTAACATGGGACGAACAAAGACAAACTTTAGTCTCATTCTAAGGTTTGTCTAAGTTCATCCCAAGTTAGTCTAAGTTCGTCCCACGTTTGTCACTTTCTAAGGACGAACTTAGACAAACCTTAGAATGAGACTAACGAGACTAACTTTAGATGAACAAAGACAAACTTTAGTCTCATTCTAAGGTTTGTCTAAGTTCATCTCAAGTTTATCAAAGTTCATCCTAAGTTAATCTATTTCAAAGGAGGAACTTAGACAAACCTTAGAATGAGATTAACGAGACTAACTTGGGAAGAACAAAGACAAACATTAGTCTCATTCTAAGGTTAGTCTAAGTTCGTCCCAAGTTAGTCGATTTCTATGGACGAACTTAGATAAACCTTAGATTGAGACTAACGAGACTAACTTGGGACGAACAAAGTCAAACTTTAGTCTCATTCTAAGGTTTGTCTAAGTTCGTCCCAAGTTAGTCTAAGTTCGTCCCACATTTGTCTCTTTCTAAGGATGAACTTAGACAAACCTTAGAATGAGACTAAGGAGACTAACTTGGGACGAACATAGATAAACTTTAGTCTCATTCTAAAGTTTGCCTAAGTTCATCCCAGGTTTGTCAAAGTTCATCCCAAGTTAGTCTATTTCTAAGGACAAACTTAGACAAACCATAGAATGTGACAAACGAGACTAAGTTGGGAAGAACAAAGACAAACATTAGTCTCATTCTAAGGTTAGTCTAAGTTCGTCCCAAGTTGGTCAATTTCTAAGAACAAACTTAGATAAACCATAGAATGAGACTAAGAGACTAACTTGACACTAACAAAGACAAACTTTAGTCTCATTCTAAGAAGGAGACTAATGAGACTAACTTGGGACGAACAAAGACAAACTTTAGTCTCATTCTAAGGTTTGTCTAAGTTTGTCCCAAGTTTGTCAAAGTTCGTTCCAAGTTAGTCTATTTCTAAGGAAGAACTTAGATGAACCTTGGAATGAGAGTAACGAGACTAACTTGAGACGACCAAAGATAAACTTTAGTCTCATTCTAAGGTTTGTCAATGTTTGTCCCAAGTTAGTCTATTTCTAAGGATGAACTTATACAAACCTTAGAATGAGACTAACAAGACTAACTTGGGACGAACAACGATAAACTTTTGTCTCATTCTAAGGTTTGTCTAAGTTCATCCCAAGTTAGTCCATTTCTAAGGACGAACTTAGATAAACCTTAGAATGAGACTAACGAGACTAACTTGGGACGAACAAAGACAAACTTTAGTCTCATTCTAAGGTTTGTCTAAGTTCGTCCCAAGTTTGTCAAAGTTCGTCCAAGTTAGTCTATTTCTAAGGACAAACTTAGATAAACCTTAGAATGAGAGTAACGAGACTAACGTGAGACGAACAAAGACAAACTTTAGTCTCATTCTAAGGTTTGTCTAAGTTCGGCCAAAGTTAGTCTATTTCTAAGGACGAACTTAGACAAACCTTAGAATGAGACTAACGAGACTAACATGGGAAGAACAAAGACAAACATTAGTTTCATTCTAAGGTTAGTCTAAGTTCGTCCCAAGTTAGTCTATTTCTATGGACGAACTTAGATAAACCATAGAATGAGACTAAGAGACTAACTTGGGACGAACAAAGACAAACTTTAGTCTCATTCTAAGGTTTGTCTAAGTTCGTCCCAAGTTAGTCTAAGTTCATCCCAAGTCCGTCTCTTTCGGAGGACGATCTTAGACAACCCTTAGAATGAGACTAACGAGACTAACTTGGGACGAACAAAGATAAACTTTAGTCTCATTCTAAGGTGTGTCTAAGTTCGTCCCAAGTTTGTCAAAGTTCATCCCATGTTAGTCTATTTCTAAGGACGAACTTATATAAACCTTAGAATGAGAGTAACGAGACTAACTTGAGACGAACAAGGACAAACTTTAGTCTCATTCTAAGGTTTGTCTAAGTTCGTCCCAAGTTTGTCAAAGTTCATCCAAGTTAGTCTATTTCTAAGGATGAACTTAGATAAAACTTAGAATGAGAGTAACGTGAGACGAACAAAGACAAACTTTAGTCTCATTCTAAGGTTTGTCTAAGTTGATCCCAAGTTAGACTATTTCTAAGGATGAACTTATACAAATCTTAGAACGAGACTAACGAGACTAACTTGGGACGAACAAAGACAAACTGTAGTCTCATTCTAAGGTTTGTCTAAGTTCGTCCCAAGTTAGTCTATTTCTAAGGACAAACTTAGATAAACCTTAGAATGAGACTAACGAGACTAACTTGGGACGAACAAAGACAAACTTTAGTCTCATTCTAAGGTTTGTCTAAGTTCGTCCCAAGTTTGTCTATTTCTAAGGAAAAACTTAGATAAACCTTAGAATGAGACTAACGAGACTAACTTGGGACGAACAAAGACAAACTTTAGTCTCATTCTAAGGTTTGTATAAGTTCGTCCCAAGTTTGTCAAAGTTCGTCCCAAGTTATTCTATTTCTAAGGATGAACTTAGACAACCCTTAGAATGAGAGTAACGAGACTAACTTGGGGCGAACAAAGACAAACTTTAGTCTCATTCTAAGGTTTGTCAAAGTTCATCCCAAGTTGGTCTATTTCTAAGGATGAACTTATACAAACCATAGAATGAGACTAACGAGACTAACTTGGGACGAACAAATACAAACTTTAGTCTCATTCTAAGGTTTGTCTAAATTCATCCCAAGTTAGTCTATTTCTAAAGACGAACTTAGATAAACCTTAGAATGAGACTAACGAGACTAACCTGGGACGAACAAAGAATAAATTTAGTCTCATTCTAACGTTTGTCTAAGTTCGATCCAAGTTAGTCTAAGTTCGTCCCACGTTTGTCTCTTTCTAAGGGCGAACTTAGACAAACCTTAGAATGAGACTAACGAGACTAACTTGGGACGAACACAGACAAACTTTAGTCTCATTCTAAGGTTTGTCTAAGTTCGTCCCAAGTTTGTCAAAGTTCGTCCCAAGTTATTCTATTTCTAAGAACGAACTTAGACAAACCTTAGAATGAGACTAACGAGACTAACTTGAGACGAACAAAGACAAACTTTAGTCTCATTCGAAGGTTTGTCAAAGTTCGTCCCAACTTAGTCTATTTCTAAGGACAAACTTATACAAACCTTAGAATGAGACTAACGAGACTAACTTGGGACGAACAAAGACAAACTTTAGTCTCATTCTAAGGTTTGTCTAAGTTCGTCCCAAGTTTGTCAAAGTTCGTTCCAAGTTAGTCTATTTCTAAGGAAGAACTTAGATGAACCTTGGAATGAGAGTAACGAGACTAACTTGAGACGACCAAAGATAAACTTTAGTCTCATTCTAAGGTTTGTCAATGTTTGTCCCAAGTTAGTCTATTTCTAAGGATGAACTTATACAAACCTTAGAATGAGACTAACAAGACTAACTTGGGACGAACAACGATAAACTTTTGTCTCATTCTAAGGTTTGTCTAAGTTCATCCCAAGTTAGTCCATTTCTAAGGACGAACTTAGATAAACCTTAGAATGAGACTAACGAGACTAACTTGGGACGAACAAAGACAAACTTTAGTCTCATTCTAAGGTTTGTCTAAGTTCGTCCCAAGTTTGTCAAAGTTCGTCCAAGTTAGTCTATTTCTAAGGACAAACTTAGATAAACCTTAGAATGAGAGTAACGAGACTAACGTGAGACGAACAAAGACAAACTTTAGTCTCATTCTAAGGTTTGTCTAAGTTCGGCCAAAGTTAGTCTATTTCTAAGGACGAACTTAGACAAACCTTAGAATGAGACTAACGAGACTAACATGGGAAGAACAAAGACAAACATTAGTCTCATTCTAAGGTTAGTCTAAGTTCGTCCCAAGTTAGTCTATTTCTATGGACGAACTTAGATAAACCATAGAATGAGACTAAGAGACTAACTTGGGACGAACAAAGACAAACTTTAGTCTCATTCTAAGGTTTGTCTAAGTTCGTCCCAAGTTAGTCTAAGTTCATCCCAAGTCCGTCTCTTTCGGAGGACAAACTTAGACAACCCGTAGAATGAGACTAACGAGACTAACTTGGGACGAACAAAGATAAACTTTAGTCTCATTCTAAGGTGTGTCTAAGTTCGTCCCAAGTTTGTCAAAGTTCATCCCATGTTAGTCTATTTCTAAGGACGAACTTATATAAACCTTAGAATGAGAGTAACGAGACTAACTTGAGACGAACAAAGAATAAATTTAGTCTCATTCTAAGGTTTGTCTAAGTTCGTCCCAAGTTTGTCAAAGTTCATTTAAGTTAGTCTATTTCTAAGGATGAACTTAGATAAAACTTAGAATGAGAGTAACGTGAGACGAACAAAGACAAACTTTAGTCTCATTCTAAGGTTTGTCTAAGTTGATCCCAAGTTAGACTATTTCTAAGGATGAACTTATACAAACCTTAGAACGAGACTAACGAGACTAACTTGGGACGAACAAAGACAAACTGTAGTCTCATTCTAAGGTTTGTCTAAGTTCGTCCCAAGTTAGTCTATTTCTAAGGACAAACTTAGATAAACCTTAGAATGAGACTAACGAGACTAACTTGGGACGAACAAAGACAAACTTTAGTCTCATTCTAAGGTTTGTCTAAGTTCGTCCCAAGTTTGTCAAAGTTCATCCAAGTTAGTCTATTTCTAAGGATGAACTTAGATAAAACTTAGAATGAGAGTAACGTGAGACGAACAAAGACAAACTTTAGTCTCATTCTAAGGTTTGTCTAAGTTGATCCCAAGTTAGACTATTTCTAAGGATGAACTTATACAAACCTTAGAACGAGACTAACGAGACTAACTTGGGACGAACAAAGACAAACTGTAGTCTCATTCTAAGGTTTGTCTAAGTTCGTCCCAAGTTAGTCTATTTCTAAGGACAAACTTAGATAAACCTTAGAATGAGACTAACGAGACTAACTTGGGACGTACAAAGACAAACTTTAGTCTCATTCTAAGGTTTGTCTAAGTTCGTCCCAAGTTTGTCTATTTCTAAGGAAAAACTTAGATAAACCTTAGAATGAGACTAACGAGACTAACTTGGGACGAACAAAGACAAACTTTAGTCTCATTCTAAGGTTTGTCTAAGTTCGTCCCAAGTTTGTCAAAGTTCGTCCCAAGTTATTCTATTTCTAAGGATGAACTTAGACAACCCTTAGAATGAGAGTAACGAGACTAACTTGGGGCGAACAAATACAAACTTTAGTCTCATTCTAAGGTTTGTCAAAGTTCATCCCAAGTTGGTCTATTTCTAAGGATGAACTTATACAAACCATAGAATGAGACTAACGAGACTAACTTGGGACGAACAAATACAAACTTTAGTCTCATTCTAAGGTTTGTCTAAGTTCATCCCAAGTTAGTCTATTTCTAAGGACGAACTTAGATAAACCTTAGAATGAGACTAACGAGACTAACCTGGGACGAACAAAGAATAAATTTAGTCTCATTCTAAGGTTTGTCTAAGTTCGATCCAAGTTAGTCTAAGTTCGTCCCACGTTTGTCTCTTTCTAAGGGCGAACTTAGACAAAACTTAGAATGAGACTAACGAGACTAACTTGGGACGAACACAGACAAACTTTAGTCTCATTCTAAGGTTTGTCTAAGTTCGTCCCAAGTTTGTCAAAGTTCGTCCCAAGTTATTCTATTTCTAAGAACGAACTTAGACAAACCTTAGAATGAGACTAACGAGACTAACTTGAGACGAACAAAGACAAACTTTAGTCTCATTCGAAGGTTTGTCAAAGTTCGTCCCAACTTAGTCTATTTCTAAGGACAAACTTATACAAACCTTAGAATGAGACTAACGAGACTAACTTGGGACGAACAAAGACAAACTTTAGTCTCATTCTGAGGTTTGTCTAAGTTCATCCCAAGTTAGTCTATTTCTAAGGATGAACTTAGATAAACCTTAGAATGAGACTAACGAGACTAACTTGGGACGAACAAAGACAAACTTTAGTCTCATTCTAAGGTTTGTCTATGTTCATCCCAAGTTAGTCTAAGTTCGTCCCACGTTTGTCTCTTTCTAAGGACGAACTTAAACAAACCTTAGAATGAGACTAACGAGACTAACTTTTGATGAATAAAGACAAACTTTAGTCTCATTCTAAGGTTTGTCTAAGTTCATCTCAAGTTTGTCAAAGTTCATCCTAAGTTAGTCTATTTCTAAGGAGGAACTTAGACAAACCTTAGAATGAGACTAACGAGACTAACTTGGGAAGAACAAAGACAAACATTAGTCTCATTCTAAGGTTAGTCTAAGTTCGTCCCAAGTTAGTCGATTTCTATGGACGAACTTAGATAAACCTTAGATTGAGACTAAGAGACTAACTTGGGTTGAACAAAGACAAACTTTAGTCTCATTCTAAGGTTTGTCTAAGTTCATCCCAAGTTAGTCTAAGTTCGTCCCAAGATAGTCTCTTTCTAATGACGAACTTATTTAAACCTTAGAATGAGAGTAACGAGACTAACTTGGGACGAACAAAGACAAACTTTAGTCTCATTCTAAGGTTTGTCTAAGTTCATCCCAAGTTTGTCAAAGTTCATCCAAGTTAGTCTATTTCAAAGGACGAACTTAGATAAAACTTAGAATGAGAGTAAGAAGACTAACGTGAGACGAACAAAGACAAACTTTAGTCTCATTCTAAGGTTTTTCTAAGTTGATCCCAAGTTAGACTATTTCTAAGGATGAACTTATACAAACCTTAGAATGAGACTAACGAGACTAACTTGGGATGAACAAAGGCAAACTTTAGTCTCATTCTAAGGTTTGTCTAAGTTTGTCCCAAGTTAGTCTGTTTCTAAGGACAAACTTAGATAAACCTTAGAATGAGACTAACGAGACTAACTTGGGACGAACAAAGAAAAACTTTAGTCTCATTCTAAGGTTTGTCTAAGTTCGTCCCAAGTTAGTCTATTTCTAAGGAAAAACTTAGATAAACCTTAGAATGAGACTAACGAGACTAACTTGGGACGAACAAAGACAAACTTTAGTCTCATTCTAAGGTTTGTCTAAGTTCGTCCCAAGTTTGTCAAAGTTCATCCCATGTTAGTCTATTTCTAAGGATGAACTTAGATAAACCTTAGAATGAGAGTAACGAGACTAACTTGAGACGAACAAAGACAAACTTTAGTCTCATTCTAAGGTTTGTCAAAGTTCATCCCAAGTTAGTCTATTTCTAAGGACGAACTTAGATAAACCTTAGAATGAGACTAACGAGACTAACTTGGGACGAACAAAGAATAAATTTAGTCTCATTCTAAGGTTTGTCTAAGTTCGATCCAAGTTAGTCTAAGTTTGTCCCACGTTTGTCTCTTTCTAAGGGCGAACTTAGACAAACCTTAGAATGAGACTAACGAGACTAACTTGGGACGAACACAGACAAACTTTAGTCTCATTCTAAGGTTTGTCTAAGTTCGTCCCAAGTTTGTCAAAGTTCGTCCCAAGTTATTCTATTTCTAGGAACGAACTTAGACAAACCTTAGAACGAGACTAACGAGACTAACTTGAGACGAACAAAGACAAACTTTAGTCTCATTCGAAGGTTTGTCAAAGTTCGTCCCAACTTAGTCTATTTCTAAGGACAAACTTATACAAACCTTAGAATGAGACTAACGAGACTAACTTGGGACGAACAAAGACAAACTTTAGTCTCATTCTGAGGTTTGTCTAAGTTCATCCCAAGTTAGTCTATTTCTAAGGATGAACTTAGATAAACCTTAGAATGAGACTAACGAGACTAACTTGGGACGAACAAAGACAAACTTTAGTCTCATTCTAAGGTTTGTCTATGTTCATCCCAAGTTAGTCTAAGTTCGTCCCACGATTGTCTCTTTCTAAGGACGAACTTAAACAAACCTTAGAATGAGACTAACGAGACTAACTTTTGATGAACAAAGACAAACTTTAGTCTCATTCTAAGGTTTGTCTAAGTTCATCTCAAGTTTGTCAAAGTTCATCCTAAGTTAGTCTATTTCTAAGGAGGAACTTAGACAAACCTTTGAATGAGACTAACGAGACTAACTTGGGAAGAACAAAGACAAACATTAGTCTCATTCTAAGGTTAGTCTAAGTTCGTCCCAAGTTAGTCGATTTCTATGGACGAACTTAGATAAACCTTAGATTGAGACTAAGAGACTAACTTGGGTTGAACAAAGACAAACTTTAGTCTCATTCTAAGGTTTGTCTAAGTTCATCCCAAGTTAGTCTAAGTTCGTCCCAAGATAGTCTCTTTCTAATGACGAACTTATTTAAACCTTAGAATGAGAGTAACGAGACTAACTTGGGACGAACAAAGACAAACTTTAGTCTTATTCTAAGGTTTGTCTAAGTTCATCCCAAGTTTGTCAAAGTTCATCCAAGTTAGTCTATTTCTAAGGACGAACTTAGATAAAACTTAGAATGAGAGTAAGAAGACTAACGTGAGACGAACAAAGACAAACTTTAGTCTCATTCTAAGGTTTTTCTAAGTTGATCCCAAGTTAGACTATTTCTAAGGATGAACTTATACAAACCTTAGAATGAGACTAACGAGACTAACGAGACTAACTTTGGATGAACAAAGGGAAACTTTAGTCTCATTCTAAGGTTTGTCTAAGTTTGTCCCAAGTTAGTCTATTTCTAAGGACAAACTTAGATAAAGCTTAGAATAAGACTAACGAGACTAACTTGGGACGAACAAAGACAAACTTTAGTCTCATTCTAAGGTTTGTCTAAGTTCGTCCCAAGTTAGTCTATTTCTAAGGAAAAACTTAGATAAACCTTAGAATGAGACTAACGAGACTAACTTGGGACGAACAAAGACAAACTTTAGTCTCATTCTAAGGTTTGTCTAAGTTCGTCCCAAGTTTGTCAAAGTTCATCCCATGTTAGTCTATTTCTAAGGATGAACTTAGATAAACCTTAGAATGAGAGTAACGAGACTAACTTGAGACGAACAAAGACAAACTTTAGTCTCATTCTAAGGTTTGTCAAAGTTCATCCCAAGTTAGTCTATTTCTAAGGATGAACTTATACAAACCATAGAATGAGACTAACGAGACTAACTTGGGACGAACAAATACAAACTTTTGTCTCATTCTAAGGTTTGTCTAAGTTCATCCCAAGTTTGTCTATTTCTAAGGAGGAACTTAGATAAACCTTAGAATGAGACTAACGAGACTAACTTGGGACGAACAAAGAATAAATTTAGTCTCATTCTTAGGTTTGTCTAAGTTCGATCCAAGTTAGTCTAAGTTCGTCCCACGTTTGTCTCTTTCTAAGGGCGAACTTAGACAAACCTTAGAATGAGACTAACGAGACTAACTTGGGACGAACACAGACTAACTTTTGTCTCATTCTAAGGTTTGTCTAAGTTCGTCCCAAGTTTGTCAAAGTTCGTCCCAAGTTATTCTATTTCTAAGGACGAACTTAGACAAACCTTAGAATGAGACTAACGAGACTAACTTGAGACGAACAAAGACAAACTTTAGTCTCATTCGAAGGTTTGTCAAAGTTCCTCCCAACTTAGTCTATTTCTAAGGACAAACTTATACAAACCTTAGAATGAGACTAACGAGACTAACTTGGGACGAACAAAGACAAACTTTAGTCTCATTCTAAGGTTTGTCTAAGTTCATCCCAAGTTAGTCTATTTCTAAGGATGAACTCAGATAAACCTTAGAATGAGACTAACGAGACTAACTTGGGACGAACAAAGACAAACTTTAGTCTCATTCTAAGGTATGTCTAAGTTCATGCCAAGTTAGTCTAAGTTCGTCCCACGCTTGTCTCTTTCTAAGGACGAACTTAGACAAACCTTAGAATGAGACTAACGAGACTAACTTTTGATGAACAAAGACAAACTTTAGTCTCATTCTAAGGTTTGTCTAAGTTCATCTCAAGTTTGTCAAAGTTCATCCTAAGTTAGTCTATTTCTAAGGAGGAACTTAGACAAACCTTAGAATGAGACTAACGAGACTAACTTGGGAAGAACAAAGACAAACATTAGTCTCAATCTAAGGTTAGTCTAAGTTCGTCCCAAGTTAGTCGATTTCTATGGACGAACTTAGATAAACCTTAGATTGAGACTAAGAGACTAACTTGGGTTGAACAAAGACAAACTTTAGTCTCATTCTAAGGTTTGTCTAAGTTCATCCCAAGTTAGTCTAAGTTCGTCCCAAGATAGTCTCTTTCTAATGACGAACTTATTTAAACCTTAGAATGAGAGTAACGAGACTAACTTGGGACGAACAAAGACAAACTTTAGTCTCATTCTAAGGTTTGTCTAAGTTCGTCCCAAGTTTGTCAAAGTTCATCCAAGTTAGTCTATTTCTAAGGACGAACTTAGATAAACCTTAGAATGAGAGTAACGAGACTAATTTGAGACGAACAAAGACAAACTTTAGTCTCATTCTAAGGTTTGTCAAAGTTCATCCCAAGTTAGTCTATTTCTAAGGATGAACTTATACAAACCATAGAATGAGACTAACGAGACTAACTTGGGACGAACAAATACAAACTTTAGTCTCATTCTAAGGTTTGTCTAAGTTCATCCCAAGTTAGTCTATTTCTAAGGACGAACTTAGATAAACCTTAGAATGAGACTAACGA
This sequence comes from Rhodiola kirilowii, assembly GCA_033675215.1. Classification (NCBI taxonomy): domain Eukaryota; kingdom Viridiplantae; phylum Streptophyta; class Magnoliopsida; order Saxifragales; family Crassulaceae; genus Rhodiola; species Rhodiola kirilowii. The sequence goes on from JAUCNB010000074.1 coordinate 227,877, forward strand.
GACTAACTTGGGACGAACAAAGAATAAATTTAGTCTCATTCTAAGGTTTGTCTAAGTTCGATCCAAGTTAGTCTAAGTTCGTCCCACGTTTGTCTCTTTCTAAGGGCGAACTTAGACAAACCTTAGAATGAGACTAACGAGACTAACTTGGGACGAACACAGACAAACTTTAGTCTCATTCTAAGGTTTGTCTAAGTTCGTCCCAAGTTTGTCAAAGTTCGTCCCAAGTTATTCTATTTCTAAGGACGAACTTAGACAAACCTTAGAATGAGACTAACGAGACTAACTTGAGACGAACAAAGACAAACTTTAGTCTCATTCGAAGGTTTGTCAAAGTTCGTCCCAACTTAGTCTGTTTCTAAGGACAAACTTATACAAACCTTAGAATGAGACTAACGAGACTAACTTGGGACGAACAAAGACAAACTTTAGTCTCATTCTGAGGTTTGTCTAAGTTCATCGCAAGTTAGTCTATTTCTAAGGATGAACTTAGATAAACCTTAGAATGAGACTAACGAGACTAACTTGGGATGAACAAAGACAAACTTTAGTCTCATTCTAAGGTTTGTCTATGTTCATCCCAAGTTAGTCTAAGTTCGTCCCACGTTTGTCTCTTTCTAAGGACGAACTTAAACAAACCTTAGAATGAGACTAACGAGACTAACTTTTGATGAACAAAGACAAACTTTAGTCTCATTCTAAGGTTTGTCTAAGTTCATCTCAAGTTTGTCAAAGTTCATCCTAAGTTAGTCTATTTCTAAGGAGGAACTTAGACAAACCTTAGAATGAGACTAACGAGACTAACTTGGGAAGAACAAAGACAAACATTAGTCTCATTCTTAGGTTAGTCTAAGTTCGTCCCAAGTTAGTCGATTTCTATGGACGAACTTAGATAAACCTTAGATTGAGACTAAGAGACTAACTTGGGTTGAACAAAGACAAACTTTAGTCTCATTCTAAGGTTTGTCTAAGTTCGTCCCAAGTTAGTCTAAGTTCGTCCCAAGATAGTCTCTTTCTAATGACGAACTTATTTAAACCTTAGAATGAGAGTAACGAGACTAACTTGGGACGAACAAAGACAAACTTTAGTCTCATTCTAAGGTTTGTCTAAGTTCATCCCAAGTTTGTCAAAGTTCATCCAAGTTAGTCTATTTCTAAGGACGAACATAGATAAAACTTAGAATGAGAGTAAGAAGACTAACGTGAGACGAACAAAGACAAACTTTAGTCTCATTCTAAGGTTTTTCTAAGTTGATCCCAAGTTAGACTATTTCTAAGGATGAACTTATACAAACCTTAGAATGAGACTAACGAGACTAACGAGACTAACTTGGGATGAACAAAGGCAAACTTTAGTCTCATTCTAAGGTTTGTCTAAGTTTGTCCCAAGTTAGTCTATTTCTAAGGACAAACTTATATAAACCTTAGAATGAGACTAACGAGACTAACTTGGGACGAACAAAGACAAACTTTAGTCTCATTCTAAGGTTTGTCTAAGTTCGTCCCAAGTTAGTCTATTTCTAAGGAAAAACTTAGATAAACCTTAGAATGAGACTAACGAGACTAACTTGGGACGAACAAAGACAAACTTTAGTCTCATTCTAAGGTTTGTCTAAGTTCGTCCCAAGTTTGTCAAAGTTCATCCCATGTTAGTCTATTTCTAAGGATGAACTTAGATAAACCTTAGAATGAGAGTAACGAGACTAACTTGAGATGAACAAAGACAAACTTTAGTCTCATTCTAAGGTTTGTCAAAGTTCATCCCAAGTTAGTCTATTTCTAAGGATGAACTTATACAAACCATAGAATGAGACTAACGAGACTAACTTGGGACGAACAAATACAAACTTTTGTCTCATTCTAAGGTTTGTCTAAGTTCATCCCAAGTTTGTCTATTTCTAAGGACGAACTTAGATAAACCTTAGAATGAGACTAACGAGACTAACTTGGGACGAACAAAGAATAAATTTAGTCTCATTCTTAGGTTTGTCTAAGTTTGATCCAAGTTAGTCTAAGTTCGTCCCACATTTGTCTCTTTCTAAGGGCGAACTTAGACAAACATTAGAATGAGACTAACAAGACTAACTTGGGACGAACACAGACAAACTTTTGTCTCATTCTAAGGTTTGTCTAAGTTCGTCCCAAGTTTGTCAAAGTTCGTCCCAAGTTATTCTATTTCTAAGGACGAACTTAGACAAACCTTAGAATGAGACTAACGAGACTAACTTGAGACGAACAAAGACAAACTTTAGTCTCATTCGAAGGTTTGCCAAAGTTCCTCCCAACTTAGTCTATTTCTAAGGACAAACTTATACAAACCTTAGAATGAGACTAACGAGACTAACTTGGGACGAACAAAGACAAACTTTAGTATCATTCTAAGGTTTGTCTAAGTTCATCCCAAGTTAGTCTATTTCTAAGGATGAACTTAGATAAACCTTAGAATGAGACTAACGAGACTAACTTGGCACGAACAAAGACAAACTTTAGTCTCATTCTAAGGTTTGTCTAAGTTCATCCCAAGTTAGTCTAAGTTCGTCCCACGCTTGTCTCTTTCTAAGGACGAACTTAGACAAACCTTAGAATGAGACTAACGAGACTAATTTTTGATGAACAAAGACAAACTTTAGTCTCATTCTAAGGTTTGTCTAAGTTCATCTCAAGTTTGTCAAAGTTCATCCTAAGTTAGTCTATTTCTAACGAGGAACTTAGACAAACCTTAGAATGAGACTAACGAGACTAACTTGGGAAGAACAAAGACAAACATTAGTCTCATTCTAAGGTTAGTCTAAGTTCGTCCCAAGTTAGTCGATTTCTATGGACGAACTTAGATAAACCTTAGATTGAGACTAAGAGACTAACTTGGGTTGAACAAAGACAAACTTTAGTCTCATTCTAAGGTTTGTCTAAGTTCATCCCAAGTTAGTCTAAGTTCGTCCCAAGATAGTCTCTTTCTAATGACGAACTTATTTAAACCTTAGAATGAGAGTAACGAGACTAACTTGGGACGAACAAAGACAAACTTTAGTCTCATTCTAAGGTTTGTCTAAGTTCATCCCAAGTTTGTCAAAGTTCATCCAAGTTAGTCTATTTCTAAGGACGAACTTAGATAAAACTTAGAATGAGAGTAAGAAGACTAACGTGAGACGAACAAAGACAAACTTTAGTCTCATTCTAAGGTTTTTCTAAGTTGATCCCAAGTTAGACTATTTCTAAGGATGAACTTATACAAACCTTAGAATGAGACTAACGAGACTAACGAGACTAACTTGGGATGAACAAAGGCAAACTTTAGTCTCATTCTAAGGTTTGTCTAAGTTTGTCCCAAGTTAGTCTATTTCTAAGGACAAACTTAGATAAAGCTTAGAATAAGACTAACGAGACTAACTTGGGACGAACAAAGACAAACTTTAGTCTCATTCTAAGGTTTGTCTAAGTTCGTCCCAAGTTAGTCTATTTCTAAGGAAAAACTTAGATAAACCTTAGAATGAGACTAACGAGACTAACTTGGGACGAACAAAGACAAACTTTAGTCTCATTCTAAGGTTTGTCTAAGTTCGTCCCAAGTTTGTCAAAGTTCATCCCATGTTAGTCTATTTCTAAGGATGAACTTAGATAAACCTTAGAATGAGAGTAACGAGACTAACTTGAGACGAACAAAGACAAACTTTAGTCTCATTCTAAGGTTTGTCAAAGTTCATCCCAAGTTAGTCTATTTCTAAGGATGAACTTATACAAACCATAGAATGAGACTAACGAGACTAACTTGGGACGAACAAATACAAACTTTTGTCTCATTCTAAGGTTTGTCTAAGTTCATCCCAAGTTTGTCTATTTCTAAGGAGGAACTTAGATAAACCTTAGAATGAGACTAACGAGACTAACTTGGGACGAACAAAGAATAAATTTAGTCTCATTCTTAGGTTTGTCTAAGTTCGATCCAAGTTAGTCTAAGTTCGTCCCACGTTTGTCTCTTTCTAAGGGCGAACTTAGACAAACCTTAGAATGAGACTAACGAGACTAACTTGGGACGAACACAGACAAACTTTTGTCTCATTCTAAGGTTTGTCTAAGTTCGTCCCAAGTTTGTCAAAGTTCGTCCCAAGTTATTCTATTTCTAAGGACGAACTTAGACAAACCTTAGAATGAGACTAACGAGACTAACTTGAGACGAACAAAGACAAACTTTAGTCTCATTCGAAGGTTTGTCAAAGTTCCTCCCAACTTAGTCTATTTCTAAGGACAAACTTATACAAACCTTAGAATGAGACTAACGAGACTAACTTGGGACGAACAAAGACAAACTTTAGTCTCATTCTAAGGTTTGTCTAAGTTCATCCCAAGTTAGTCTATTTCTAAGGATGAACTCAGATAAACCTTAGAATGAGACTAACGAGACTAACTTGGGACGAACAAAGACAAACTTTAGTCTCATTCTAAGGTATGTCTAAGTTCATGCCAAGTTAGTCTAAGTTCGTCCCACGCTTGTCTCTTTCTAAGGACGAACTTAGACAAACCTTAGAATGAGACTAACGAGACTAACTTTTGATGAACAAAGACAAACTTTAGTCTCATTCTAAGGTTTGTCTAAGTTCATCTCAAGTTTGTCAAAGTTCATCCTAAGTTAGTCTATTTCTAAGGAGGAACTTAGACAAACCTTAGAATGAGACTAACGAGACTAACTTGGGAAGAACAAAGACAAACATTAGTCTCAATCTAAGGTTAGTCTAAGTTCGTCCCAAGTTAGTCGATTTCTATGGACGAACTTAGATAAACCTTAGATTGAGACTAAGAGACTAACTTGGGTTGAACAAAGACAAACTTTAGTCTCATTCTAAGGTTTGTCTAAGTTCGTCCCAAGTTAGTCTAAGTTCGTCCCAAGATAGTCTCTTTCTAATGACGAACTTATTTAAACCTTAGAATGAGAGTAACGAGACTAACTTGGGACGAACAAAGACAAACTTTAGTCTCATTCTAAGGTTTGTCTAAGTTCGTCCCAAGTTTGTCAAAGTTCATCCAAGTTAGTCTATTTCTAAGGACGAACTTAGATAAACCTTAGAATGAGAGTAACGAGACTAATTTGAGACGAACAAAGACAAACTTTAGTCTCATTCTAAGGTTTGTCAAAGTTCATCCCAAGTTAGTCTATTTCTAAGGATGAACTTATACAAACCATAGAATGAGACTAACGAGACTAACTTGGGACGAACAAATACAAACTTTAGTCTCATTCTAAGGTTTGTCTAAGTTCATCCCAAGTTAGTCTATTTCTAAGGACGAACTTAGATAAACCTTAGAATGAGACTAACGAGACTAACTTGGGACGAACAAAGAATAAATTTAGTCTCATTCTAAGGTTTGTCTAAGTTCGATCCAAGTTAGTCTAAGTTCGTCCCACGTATGTCTCTTTCTAAGGGCGAACTTAGACAAACCTTAGAATGAGACTAACGAGACTAACTTGGGACGAACACAGACAAACTTTAGTCTCATTCTAAGGTTTGTCTAAGTTCGTCCCAAGTTTGTCAAAGTTCGTCCCAAGTTATTCTATTTCTAAGGACGAACTTAGACAAACCTTAGAATGAGACTAACGAGACTAACTTGAGACGAACAAAGACAAACTTTAGTCTCATTCGAAGGTTTGTCAAAGTTCGTCCCAACTTAGTCTGTTTCTAAGGACAAACTTATACAAACCTTAGAATGAGACTAACGAGACTAACTTGGGACGAACAAAGACAAACTTTAGTCTCATTCTGAGGTTTGTCTAAGTTCATCGCAAGTTAGTCTATTTCTAAGGATGAACTTAGATAAACCTTAGAATGAGACTAACGAGACTAACTTGGGACGAACAAAGACAAACTTTAGTCTCATTCTAAGGTTTGTCTATGTTCATCCCAAGTTAGTCTAAGTTCGTCCCACGTTTGTCTCTTTCTAAGGACGAACTTAAACAAACCTTAGAATGAGACTAACGAGACTAACTTTTGATGAACAAAGACAAACTTTAGTCTCATTCTAAGGTTTGTCTAAGTTCATCTCAAGTTTGTCAAAGTTCATCCTAAGTTAGTCTATTTCTAAGGAGGAACTTAGACAAACCTTAGAATGAGACTAACGAGACTAACTTGGGAAGAACAAAGACAAACATTAGTCTCATTCTAAGGTTAGTCTAAGTTCGTCCCAAGTTAGTCGATTTCTATGGACGAACTTAGATAAACCTTAGATTGAGACTAAGAGACTAACTTGGGTTGAACAAAGACAAACTTTAGTCTCATTCTAAGGTTTGTCTAAGTTCGTCCCAAGTTAGTCTAAGTTCGTCCCAAGATAGTCTCTTTCTAATGACGAACTTATTTAAACCTTAGAATGAGAGTAACGAGACTAACTTGGGACGAACAAAGACAAACTTTAGTCTCATTCTAAGGTTTGTCTAAGTTCATCCCAAGTTTGTCAAAGTTCATCCAAGTTAGTCTATTTCTAAGGACGAACTTAGATAAAACTTAGAATGAGAGTAAGAAGACTAACGTGAGACGAACAAAGACAAACTTTAGTCTCATTCTAAGGTTTTTCTAAGTTGATCCCAAGTTAGACTATTTCTAAGGATGAACTTATACAAACCTTAGAATGAGAGTAACGAGACTAACTTGAGACGAACAAAGACAAACTTTAGTCTCATTCTAAGGTTTGTCAAAGTTCATCCCATGTTAGTCTATTTCTAAGGATGAACTTATACAAACCATAGAATGAGACTAACGAGACTAACTTGGGACGAACAAATACAAACTTTTGTCTCATTCTAAGGTTTGTCTAAGTTCATCCCAAGTTTATCTATTTCTGAGGACGAACTTAGATAAACCTTAGAATGAGACTAACGAGACTAACTTGGGACGAACAAAGAATAAATTTAGTCTCATTCTTAGGTTTGTCTAAGTTTGATCCAAGTTAGTCTAAGTTCGTCCCACATTTGTCTCTTTCTAAGGGCGAACTTAGACAAACATTAGAATGAGACTAACAAGACTAACTTGGGACGAACACAGACAAACTTTTGTCTCATTCTAAGGTTTGTCTAAGTTCGTCCCAAGTTTGTCAAAGTTCGTCCCAAGTTATTCTATTTCTAAGGACGAACTTAGACAAACCTTAGAATGAGACTAACGAGACTAACTTGAGACGAACAAAGACAAACTTTAGTCTCATTCGAAGGTTTGCCAAAGTTCCTCCCAACTTAGTCTATTTCTAAGGACAAACTTATACAAACCTTAGAATGAGACTAACGAGACTAACTTGGGACGAACAAAGACAAACTTTAGTATCATTCTAAGGTTTGTCTAAGTTCATCCCAAGTTAGTCTATTTCTAAGGATGAACTCAGATAAACCTTAGAATGAGACTAACGAGACTAACTTGGGACGAACAAAGACAAACTTTAGTCTCATTCTAAGGTTTGTCTAAGTTCATCCCAAGTTAGTCTAAGTTCGTCCCACGCTTGTCTCTTTCTAAGGACGAACTTGGACAAACCTTAGAATGAGACTAACGAGACTAATTTTTGATGAACAAAGACAAACTTTAGTCTCATTCTAAGGTTTGTCTAAGTTCATCTCAAGTTTGTCAAAGTTCATCCTAAGTTAGTCTATTTCTAACGAGGAACTTAGACAAACCTTAGAATGAGACTAACGAGACTAACTTGGGAAGAACAAAGACAAACATTAGTCTCATTCTAAGGTTAGTCTAAGTTCGTCCCAAGTTAGTCGATTTCTATGGACGAACTTAGATAAACCTTAGATTGAGACTAAGAGACTAACTTGGGATGAACAAAGACAAACTTTAGTCTCATTCTAAGGTTTGTCTAAGTTCGTCCCAAGTTAGTCTAAGTTTGTCCCAAGTTAGTCTCTTTCTAAGGACGAACTTAGACAAACCTTAGAATGAGACTAACGAGACTAACTTGGGACGAACAAAGACAAACTTTAGTCTCATTCTAAGGTTTGTCTAAGTTCGTCCCAAGTTTGTCAAAGTTCATCCAAGTTAGTCTATTTCTAAGGACGAACTTAGATAAAACTTAGAATGAGAGTAAGGAGACTAACGTGAGACGAACAAAGACAAACTTTAGTTTCATTCTAAGGTTTGTCTAAGTTGATCCCAAGTTTGACTATTTCTAAGGATGAACTTATACAAACCTTAGAATGAGACTAACGAGACTAACTTGGGACGAACAAAGACAAACTTTAGTCTCATTCTAAGGTTTGTCTAAGTTCGTCCCAAGTTAGTCTATTTCTAAGGACAAACTTAGATAAACCTTAGAATGTGACTAACGAGACTAACTTGGGACGAACAAAGACAAACTTTAGTCTCATTCTAAGGTTTGTCTAAGTGCGTGCCAAGTTAGTCTATTTCTAAGGAAAAACTTAGATAACCCTTAGAATGAGACTAACGAGACTAACGAGACTAACAAGACTAACTTGGGACGAACAAAGACAAACTTTAGTCTCATTCTAAGGTTTGTCTAAGTTCGTCCCAAGTTCGTCCCAAGTTAGTCTAAGTTAGACTAACGAGGCATTTCCATGATATCCCCTGGAATGATGTGTATAAGCGGAGGAGTTTGTTTGCTGAATTGCCAGATGTTCAGTTTCGAAGGTGTTGCCCCAAAGCTAACGGCGCTGCTATTGTAGTCTCTTGTGCAGCTGCTCAGGGAGAGGTTCTTTCAGATGGGAGACCCCCCTCCTTTGTCATGCAGGCTATAAGGCATGATGATCTTAGCCATATTTTCCTATGTGATCGAGAGGATTGATTTCATGACCATGATAGTGAGATGCTGGTCCTGCGGAGAATTCGAGATGATCTTTGCATTTAGAGATGGGTGTGGTTTTCATATGATTCGCTGTTGCGTGCTCCAGTGGATGATCCTGCTAGATAGCTGCGGCATCTTCGGTAGTAGTAGGGATATTTTTTGTTCTTTTTTCTTTTGCTGGGGTATTTCCTGGCCCTCCTTTAGTCAGTTCGGCGTTTTTAAGAAGGATGATTTTATAACTTCCTTCTGGCGCTTGAGGGCTTCTTTGTATTTGCCACGATTCAGGCTTTTTAAGTATCTCATTTAATAAAGGCGCTGGCACCGTCCAGTTTTTTAAAAAAAAGTTAGTCTAAGTTCATCCCAAGTTAGTCTCTTTCGGAGGACGAACTTAGACAAACCTTAGAATTAGACTAACGAGACTATCTTGGGACGAACAAAGATAAACTTTAGTCTCATTCTAAGGTTTGTCTAAGTTCGTCCCAAGTTTGTCAAAGTTCATCCCATGTTAGTCTATTTCTAAGGACGAACTTAGATAAACCTTAGAATGAGAGTAACGAGACTAACTTGAGACGAACAAAGACAAACTTTAGTCTCATTCTAAGGTTTGTCAAAGTTCATCCCAAGTTAGTCTATTTCTAAGGACGAACTTATACAAACCATAGAATGAGACTAACGAGACTAACTTGGGATGAACAAATACAAATTTTAGTCTCATTCTAAGGTTTGTCTAAGTTCATCCCAAGATAGTCTATTTCTAAGGACGAACTTAGATAAACCTTAGAATGAGACTAACGAGACTAACTTGGGACGAACAAAGAATAAATTTAGTCTCATTCTAAGGTTTGTCTAAGTTCGATCCAAGTTAGTCTAAGTACGTCCCACGTTTGTCTCTTTCTAAGGACGAACTTAGACAAACCTTAGAACGAGACTAACGAGACTAACTTGGGACGAACAAAGACAAACTTTAGTCTCATTCTAAGGTTTGTCTAAGTTCGTCCCAAGTTTGTCAAAGTTCGTCCCAAGTTATTCTATTTCTAAGGACGAACTTAGACAAACCTTAGAATGAGACTAACGAGACTAACTTGAGACGAACAAAGACAAACTTTAGTCTCATTCGAAGGTTTGTCAAAGTTCCTCCCAACTTAGTCTATTTCTAAGGACAAACTTATACAAACCTTAGAATGAGACTAACGAGACTAACTTGGGACGAACAAAGACAAACTTTAGTCTCATTCTAAGGTTTGTTTAAGTTCATCCCAAGTTAACTATTTCTAAGGATGAACTTAGATAAACCTTAGAATGAGACTAACGAGACTAACTTGGGACGAACAAAGACAAACTTTAGTCTCATTCTAAGGGTTGTCTAAGTTCATCCCAAGTTAGTCTATTTCTAAGGATGAACTTAGATAAACCTTAAAATGAGACTAATGAGACTAACTTGGGACGAACAAAGACAAACTTTAGTCTCATTCTAAGGTTTGTCTAAGTTCATCCCAAGTTAGTCTAAGTTCATCCCACGTTTGTCTCTTTCTAAGGACGAACTTAGATAAACCTTAGAATGAGACTAACGAGACAAACTTTAGATGAACAAAGACAAACTTTAGTCTCATTCGAAGGTTTGTCTAAGTTCATCTCAAGTTTGTCAAAGTTCATCCTAAGTTAGTCTTTGTTTTGCAGTCTAAACATGTAGATCACGTGTATAAATAAAGAAAAGTAGAGATCCGATTTTTTTTTACAGACCAAAATCATCCCATTAAAGAAGAAGGTGACATACATACATATGCCTCAATTTTGAAGAACAAATCAAATGAAACAAACAAAAAAATGTCAAGCGGAACATAATATTCGATATATGCCTCCTTTTTGTTTGTTTGCCGAATTACCAAATGTTCAGTTCTGGAGGTGTTGTCCCAAAGCTAATGGCGCGGCTATTGCAGTTTCTTGTGCAGCTGCTCAGGGGGAGGACCTCACAGATGGGAGGGCTCCTTCCTTTGTCAAGCAGGCTATAAGGCATGATAACTTAAGCCATATTTTTCTATGTGATCGTGAGGATTGTATTCATGACCATGATAGTGAGGTGCTGGCCCTGCGGAGAATTAGAGATGACCTGATTCTAGGCGGCAAGGCCTTTTAGATAGTGGAAGGTTTTGGTAGTTAGCTGCGGCTTCTTTGTTAGTGTAGGGAGATTCTTTGTTCCTCCTTTTTGCTGGGGTATTTCCTGGCTCTCTTTTTAGGCCTGTTCGGCGTTTTTAAGAAGGATGATTTTATAACTTCCTTCTGGCGCTTGGAAGCCTTTCTGGCGCTTGGGGGCCTTTTTGTATTTTCCACGATCCAGGCTTTTTGGATCTTTTATCTAATAAAGGCACTGGCACCGTCCAGTTTTTTTTTAAAAAAAAAGTTAATCTATTTCAAAGGAGGAACTTAGACAAACCTTAGAATGAGACTAACGAGACTAACTTGGGAAGAACAAAGACAAACATTAGTCTCATTCTAAGGTTAGTCTAAGTACGTCCCAAGTTAATCGATTTCTATGGATGAACTTAGATTAACCTTAGATTGAGACTAACGAGACTAACTTGGGATGAACAAAGACAAACTTTAGTCTCATTCTAAGGTTTGTCTAAGTTCGCCCCAAGTTAGTCTAAGTTCGTCCCACATTTGTCTCTTTCTAACGATGAACTTAGACAAACCTTAGAATGAGACTAAGGAGACTAACTTGGGACGAACATAGACAAACTTTAGTCTCATTCTAAAGTTTGCCTAAGTTCATCCCAGGTTTGTCAAAGTTCATCCCAAGTTAGTCTATTTGTAAGGATGAACTTAGGCAAACCATAGAATGTGACAAACGAGACTAACTTGGGAAGAACAAAGACAAACATTAGTCTCATTCTTAGGTTAGTCTAAGCTCGTCCCAAGTAGGTCTATTTCTAAGAACAAACTTAGATAAACCTTAGAATGAGACTAAGAGACTAACTTGACACTAACAAAGACAAACTTTAGTCTCATTCTAAGGTTTGTCTAAGTTCGTCCCAAGTTAGTCTCTTTCCGAGGACGAACTTAGACAAACCTTAGAAGGAGACTAACGAGACTAACTTCGGACGAACAAAGACAAACTCTAGTCTCATTCTAAGGTTTGTCTAAGTTCGTCCCAAGTTTGTCAAAGTTCGTCCCAAGTTAGTCTATTTCTAAGGAAGAACTTAGATGAACCTTAGAATGAGAGTAACGAGACTAACTTGAGACGAATAAAGATAAACTTTAGTCTCATTCTAAGGTTTGTCAATGTTTGTCCCAAGTTAGTCTATTTCTAAGGACGAACTTAGACAAACCTTAGAATGAGACTAACGAGACTAACTTGGGACGAACAAAGACAAACTTTAGTCTCATTCTAAGGTTTGTCTAAGTTCATCCCAAGTTAGTCTAAGTTCGTCCCACGTTTGTCTCTTTCTATGGACGAACTTAGACAAACCTTAGAATGAGACAAACAAGACTAACTTGGGACGAACAAAGACAAACTCTCATTCTAAGGTTTGTCTAAGTTCATCCCAAGTTAGTCTTAGTTCGTCCCACGTTTGTCTCTTTCTAAGGACGTACTTAGACAAACCTTAGAATGAGACTAACGAGACTAATTTTGGACGAACAAAGACAAACTTTAGTCTCATTCTAAGGTTTGTCTAAGTTCACCCCAAGTTAGTCTAAGTTCGTCCCAAGTTTGTCTCTTTCTAAGGTCGAACTTAGACAAACCTTAGAATGAGACTAACGAGACAAACTTGGGACGAACAAAGACAAACTTTTGTCTCATTCTAAGGTTTATCTAAATTCGTCCCAAGCTAGTCTATTTGTAAGGACGAACTTAGATAAACCTTAGAATGAGAGTAACGAGACTAACTTGGGACGATGAAAGACAAACATTAGTCTCATTCTAAGGTTTGTCTAAGTTCATCCCAAGTTAATCTAAGTTCGTCCCACGTTTGTCTCTTTCTAAGGACGAACTTAAACAAACCTTAGAATGGGACTAACGAGACTAACTTTTGATGAACAAAGATAAACTTTAGCCTCATTCTAAGGTTTGTCTAAGTTCGTCCCAAGTTTGTCAAAGTTCATCCCAAGTTATTCTATTTCTAAGGACGAACTTACACAAACCTTAGAATGAGACTAACGAGACTAACTTGGGACGAACAAAGACAAACTTTAGTCTCATTCTAAGGTTTGTCTAAGTTCATCCCAAGTTAGTCTATTTCTAAGGACGAACTTAGACAAACCTTAGAATGAGACTAACGAGACTAACTTGGGACGAACAAAGACAAACATTAGTCTCAATCTAAGGTTTGTCTAAGTTCGTCCCAAGTTAGTCTAAGTTCGTCCCACGTTTGTCTCTTTCTAAGGACGAACTTAGACAAACCTTAGAATGAGACTAACGAGACTAATTTGGGACGAACAAAGACAAACTTTAGTCTCATTCTAAGGTTTGTCTAAGTTCCTATCAAGTTTTTCAAAGTTCGTCCCAAGATAGTCTATTTCTAAGGACGAACTTAGACAAACCTTAGAATGAGACTAACGAGACTAACTTGGGAAGAACAAAGACAAACATTAGTCTCTTTCTAAGGTTAGTCTAAGTTCATCCCAAGTTAGTCTATTTCTAAGAACGAACTTAGATAAACCTTAGAATGAAACTAAGAGACTAACTTGGGACGAACAAAGACAACTTTTTGGTCTCATTCTAAGGTTTGTCTAAGTTCATCCCAAGTTAGTCTAAGTTCGTCCCAAGTTAGTCTCTTTCTAAGGACGAACTTAGACAAACCTTAGAATGAGACTAAAGTTTGTCTTTGTTTGTCTCAAGTTAGTCTATTTCTAAGGACGAACTTATACAAACCTTAGAATAAGACTAACGAGACTAACTTGGGACGAACAAAGACAAACTTTAGTCTCATTCTAAGGTTTGTCTAAGTTCGTCCCACGTTTGTCTCTTTCTAAGGACGAACATAGAAAAACCTTAGACTGAGACTAACGAGACTAGCTTGGGACGAACAAAGACAAACTTTAGTCTCATTCTAAGGTTTGTCTAAGTTCGTCCCAAGTTATTCTAAGTTCGTCCCATGTTTGTCTCTTTCTAAGGTCGAACTTAGACAAACCTTAGAATGAGACTAACGAGACTAACTTGGGAAGAAGAAAGACAAACTTTAGTCTCAATCTAAGGTTAGTCTAAGTTCGTCCAAAAATAGTCTATTTCTAAGAACGAACTTAGATAAACATTAGAATTAGACTAAGAGACTAACTTGGGACAAACAAAGACAAACTTTAGTCTCATTCTAAAGTTTGTCTAAGTTCGTCCCAAGTTTGTCAAAGTTCATCTTAAGTTAGTCTATTTCTAAGGACGAACTTAGATAAACCTTAGAATGAGAGTAACGAGACTAACTTGGGACGAACAAAGACAAACTTTAGTCTCTTTCTAAGGTTTGTAAAAGTTCATCCCAAGTTAGTCTATTTCTAAGGACGAACTTACACAAACCTTAGAATGAAACTAACGAGACTAACTTGGGACGAACAAAGACAAACTTTAGTCTCATTCTAAGGTTTGTCTAATTTCATCCCAAGTTAGTCTTTTTCTAAGGACGAAATTAGATAAATCTTAGAATGAGATTAACGAGACTAACTTGGGACGAACAAAGACAAACTTTAGTCTCATTCTAAGGTTTGTCTAAGTTCGTCCCAAGTTAGTCTAAGTTCGTCCCACGTTTGTCTCTTTCTAAGGACGTACTTAGACAAACCTTAGAATGAGACTAACGAGACTAATTTGGGACGAACAAAGACAAACATTAGTCTCATTCTAAGGTTTGTCTAAGTTCCTATCAAGTTTTTCAAAGTTCGTTCCAAGATAGTCTATTTCTAAGGACGAACTTAGACAAACCTTAGAATGAGACTAACGAGACTAACTTGGGAAGAACAAAGACAAACATTAGTCTCTTTCTAAGGTTAGTCTAAGTTCGTCCCAGTTAGTCTATTTCTAAGAACGAACTTAGATAAACCTTAGAATGAAACTAGGAGCCTAACTTGGGACGAACAAAGACAACTTTTTGGTCTCATTCTAAGGTTTGTCTAAGTTCATCCCAAGTTAGTCTAAGTTCGTCCCACGTTATTCTCTTTCTAAGGACGAACTTAGACAAACCTTAGAATGAGACTAACGAGAAAAACATGGGACGAACAAAGACAAACTTTAGTCTCATTCTAAGGTTTATCTAAATTCGTCCCAAGTTAGACTATTTCTAAGGACGAACTTAGATAAACCTTAGAATGAGAGTAACGAGACTAACTTGAGACAAACAAAGACAAACTTTAGTCTCATTCTAAGGTTTGTCAAAGTTCGTCCCAAGTTAGTCTATTTCTAAGGACAAACTTATATAAACCTTAGAATAAGACTAACGAGACTAACTTGGGACGAACAAAGACAAACTTTAGTCTCATTCTAAGGTTTGTCTAAGTTCGTCCCACGTTTGTCTCTTTCTAAGGACGAACATAGAAAAACCTTAGACTGAGACTAACGAGACTAACTTGGGACGAACAAAGACAAACTTTAGTCTCATTCTAAGGTTTGTCTAAGTTCGTCCCAAGTTATTCTAAGTTCGTCCCATGTTTGTCTCTTTCTAAGGACGAACTTAGACAAACATTAGAATGAGACTAACGAGACTAACTTGGGAAGAAGAAAGACAAACTTTAGTCTCATTCTAAGGTTTGTCTAAGTTCGTCCCAAGTTTGTCAAAGTTCGTCCCAAGTTTGTCTATTTCTAAGAACGAACTTAGACAAACCTTAGAATGAGACTAACGAGACTAACTTGGGAAGAACAAAGACAAACATTTGTCTCATTCTAAGGTTAGTCTAAGTTCGTCCCAAAATAGTCTATTTCTAAGAACGAACTTAGATAAACATTAGAATTAGACTAAGAGACTAACTTGGGACGAACAAAGACAAACTTTAGTCTCATTCTAAAGTTTGTCTAAGTTCGTCCCAAGTTTGTCAAAGTTCGTCCAAAGTTAGTCTATTTCTAAGGACGAACTTAGATAAACCTTAGAATGAGACTAACGAGACTAACTTGGGACGAACAAAGACAAACTTTAGTCTCATTCTAAGGTTTGTCTAAGTTCGTCCCAAGATAGTCTATTTCTAAGGACGAACTTAGACAAACCTTAGAATGAGACTAACGAGACTAACTTGGGAAGAACAAAGACAAACATTAGTCTCATTCTAAGGTTTGTCTAAGTTCATCCCAAGTTAGTCTATTTCTAAGAACGAACTTAGATAAACCTTAGAATGAAACTAAGAGACTAACTTGGGACGAACAAAGACAAACTTTGGTCTCATTCTAAGATTTGTCTAAGTTCATCCCAAGTTAGTGTAAGTTCGTCCAAAGTTAGTCTCTTTCTAAAGACGAACTTAGACAAACCTTAGAACGAGACTAACGAGACTAACTTGGGACGAACAAAGACAAACTTTAGTCTCATTCGAAGGTTTATCTAAATTCGTCCCAAGTTAGTCTATTTCTAAGGACGAACTTAGATAAACCTTAGAATGAGAGTAACGAGACTAACTTGAGACGAACAAAGACAAACTTTAGTCTCATTCTAAGGTTTGTCAAAGTTCGTCCCAAGTTAGTTTATTTCTAAGAACAAACTTATACAAACCTTAGAATGAGACTAAGGAGACTAACTTGGGACGAACAAAGACAAACATTAGTCTCATCCTAAGGTTTGTCTATGTTCGCCCAAAGTTAGGCTATTTCTAAGGACGAACTTAGAAAAACCTTAGAATGAGACTAACGAGACTAACTTGGGACGAACAAAGACAAACTTTAGTCTCATTCTAAGGTTTGTCTAAGTTCATCCCAAGTTCTTCAAAGTTCGTCCCAAGTTAGTCTCTTTCTAAGGATGAACATAGAAAAACCTTAGACTGAGACTAACGAGACTAACTTCGGACAAACAAAGACAAACTTTAGTCTCATTCTAAGGTTTGTCTAAGTTCGTCCCAAGTTAGTCTAAGTTCGTCCCACGTTTGTCTCTTTCTAAGGACGAACTTAGACAAACCTTAGAATGAGACAAACGAGACTAACTTGGGAAGAACAAAGACAAACATTAGTCTCATTCTAAGGTTAGTCTAAGTTCGTCCCAATATAGTCTATTTCTAAGAACGAACTTAGAAAAACATTAGAATGAGACTAAGAGACTAACTTGGGACGAACAAAGACAAACTTTAGTCTCATTCTAAAGTTTGTCTAAGTTCATTCCAAGTTAGTCAAAGTTCATCCCACGTTAGTCTCTTTCTGAGGACGAACTTAGAGAAACCATAGAATGAGACTAACGAGACTAACATGGAACGAACAAAGACAAACTTTAGTCTCATTCTAAGGTTTTTCTAAGTTCGTCCCAAGTTTCTGAAAGTTCATCCCTAGTTAGTCTATTTGTAAGGACGAACTTAGATAAACCTTAGAATGAGAGTAACAAGACTATTGAGACGAACAAAGACAAACTTTAGTCTCATTCTAAGGTTTGTCAAAGTTCCTCCCAAGTTAGTCTATTTCTAAGGACAAACTTACACAAACCTTAGAATGACACTAACGAGACTAACTTGGGACGAATAAAGATAAACTTTAGTCTCATTCTAAGGTTTGTCTAAGTTCATCCCAAGTTAGTCTATTTCTAAAGATGAACTTTGATAAACCTTAGAATGAGACTAACGAGACTAACTTGGGACGAACAAAGACAAACTTTAGTCTCATTCTAAGGTTTGTCTAAGTTCGTCCCAAGTTAGTCTAAGTTCGTCCCACGTTTGTCTCTTTCTAAGGACGAACTTCGACAAACCTTAGAATGAGACTAACGAGACTAACTTGGAAAGAAGAAAAACAAACTTTAGTCTCATTCTAAGGTTTGTCTAAGTTCGTCCCAAGTTTGTCAAAGTTTGTCCCAAGTTTGTCTATTTCTAAGGACGAACTTAGACAAACCTTCGAATGAGACTAACGAGACTAACTTGGGAAGAACAAAGACAAACATTAGTCTCACTCTAAGGTTAGTCTAAGTTCGTCCCAAAATAGTATATTTCTAAGAACGAACTTAGATAAACATTAGAATTAGACTAAGAGACTAACTTGGGACGAACAAAGACAAACTTTAGTCTCATTCTAAAGTTTGTCTAAGTTCATCCCAAGTTTGTCAAAGTTTGTCTTAAGTTAGTCTATTTCTAAGGACGAACTTATACAAACCTTAGATTGAGACTAACGAGACTAACTTGGGACGAACAAAGACAAACTTTAGTCTCATCCTAAGGTTTGTCTAAGTTCATCCCAAGTTAGTCTATTTCTAAGGACGAACTTAGATAAACCTTAGAATGAGACTAAGGAGACTAACTTGGGACGAACAAAGACAAACTTTAGTGCCATTCTAAGTTTTGTCTAAGTTCGTCCCAAGTTAGTCGAAGTTCGTCCCACGTTTGTCTCTTTCTAAGGACGAACTTAGACAAACCTTAGAATGAGACTAACAAGACTAACTTGGGAGGAACAAAGATAAACTTTAGTCTCATTTTAAGGTTTGTCTAAGTTCATCCCAAGTTACTCTATTTCTAAGGACGAACTCAGACAAACATTGGAATGAGACTAACGAAAGTAACTTTGGACGAACAAAGACAAACTTTAGTCTCATTCTAAGGTTTGTCTAAGTTCGTCCCAAGTTAGTCTAAGTTCGTCCCACGTTTTTCTCTTTCTAAGGACAAACTTAGACAAACCTTAGAATGAGACTAACGAGACTAACTTGGGACGAACAAAGACAAACTTTAGTCTCATTCTAAGGTTTGTCTAAGTTCGTCCCAAGTTAGTCTAAGTTCGTCCCACGTTTGTCTCTTTCTAAGGAAGAACTTAGACAAACCTTAGAATGAGACTAACGAGACTAATTTGGGACAAACAAAGACAAACTTTAGTCTCATTCTAAGGTTTGTCTAAGTTCGTCCCAAGTTTTTCAAAGTTCGTCCCAAGTTTGTCTATTTCTTAGGAAGAACTTAGACAAACCTTAGAATGAGACTAACGAGACTAACCTGGGAAGAACAAAGACAAACATTAGTCTCATTCTATGGTTACTCTAAGTTCGTCCCAAATTAGTTTATTTCTAAGAACGAACTTAGATAAACCTTAGAATGAAACTAAGAGACTAACTTGGGATGAAGAAAGACAAACTTTGGTCTCATTCTAAGGTAAGTTCATCCCAAGTTAGTCTAAGTTTGACCCAAGTTAATCTCTTTCTAAGGACGAACTTAGACAAACCTTAGAATGAGACTAACGAGACTAACTTGGGACGAACAAAGACAAACTTTAGTCTCATTCTAAGGTTTATTTAAATTCGTCCCAAGTTAGTCTATTTCTAAGGACGAACTTAGATAAACCTTAGAATGAGAGTAACGAGACTAACTTGAGACGAACAAAGACAAACTTTAGTCTCATTCTAAGGTTTGTCAAAGTTCATCCCAAGTTTGTCTTTTTCTAAGGACGAACTTATACAAACCTTAGAATGAGACTAACGAGACTAACTTGGGACGAACAAAGACAAACTTTAGTCTCATCCTAAGGTTTGTCTAAGTTCATCCCAAGTTAGTCTATTTCTAAGGACGAACTTAGATAAACCTTAGAATGAGACTAACGAGACTAACTTGGGACGAACAAAGACAAACTTTAGTCTCATTCTAAGGTTTGTCAAAGTTTGTCCCAAGTTTGTCTGTTTCTATGGACGAACTTATAAAAACCTTAGAATGAGACTTACGAGACTAACTTGGGACGAACAAAGACAAACTTTAGTCTCATCCTAAGGTTTGTCTAAGTTCGTCCCAAGTTAGTCTATTTCTAAGAACGAACTTAGATAAACCTTAGAATGAAACTAAGAGACTAACTTGGGATGAAGAAAGACAAACTTTGGTCTCATTCTAAAGTTTGTCTAAGTTCTTTCCAAGTTAGTCTAAGTTCGTCCCAAGTTAGTCTCTTTCTGAGGATGAACTTAGAGAAACCTTAGAATGAGACTAACGAGACTAACTTGGGACGAACAAAGACAAACTTTAGTCTCATTCTAAGGTGTGTCGAAGTTCGTCCCATGTTTTTCAAAGTTCGTCCCAAGATAGTCTATTTCTAAGGACGAACTTAGACAAACCTTAGAATGAGACTAACGAGACTAACTTGGGAAGAACAAAGACAAACATTAGTCTCATTCTAAGGTTAGTCTAAGTTCGTCCCAAGTTAGTCTATTTCTAAGAACGAACTTAGATAAACCTTAGAATGAAACTAAGAGACCAACTTGGGACGAACAAAGACAAACTTTGGTCTCATTTTATGATTTGTCTAAGTTCATCCCAAGTTAGACAAAGTTCATCCCAAGTTAGTCTCTTTCTAAGGACGAACTTAGACACACCTTAGAATGAGACTAACGAGACAAACTTGGGACGAACAATGACAAACTTTAGTCTCATTATAAGGTTTATCTAAATTCGTCCAAAGTTAGTCTATTTCTAAGGACGAACTTGGATAAACCTTAGAATGAGAGTAACGAGACTAACTTGAGACGAACAAAGACAAACTTTAGTCTCATTCTAAGGTTTGTCAAAGTTTGTCCCAAGTTAGTCTATTTCTAAGAACAAACTTATACAAACCTTAGAATGAGACTAACGAGACTAACTTGGGACGAACAAAGACAAACTTTAGTCTCATCCTAAGGTTTGTCTAAGTTCGTCCCAAGTTAGTCTATTTCTAAGGACGAACTTAGATAAACCTTAGAATGAGACTAACGAGGCTAACTTGGGACGAACAAAGACAAAATTTAGTCTCATTCTAAGGTTTGTCTAAGTTCGTCCCAAGTTAGTCGAAGTTCGTCCCACGTTTGTCTCTTTCTAAGGACGAACATAGAAAAACCTTAGACTGAGACTAACGAGACTAACGAGACTAACTTCGGACGAACAAAGATAAACTTTAGTCTCATTCTAAGGTTTGTCTAAGTTCGTCCTAAGTTTTTCAAAGTTCATCCCAAGATAGTCTATTTCTAAGGACGAACTTTGACAAACCTTATTGATGAGGACCCTATACGCCTACAAGCTGATACATCGACTAAGGATGCTTATCTTGGTCACATGACAAGGAATCATGCCAAACAAATTCAGCAAGAGGTGAATGCGCTCCTAACTAACTTTCATGATGATATTAATGAGAATTATATACTGCCTAAGTCTCGAATGCTTCTTTTACTCAGGTTTTTAACTACAGAAGAAATTCAAGATAAAGGAGCATACAAGGAGAATCAAAGCTTAGCTATTGGTGTGCATTGCCTACAAGCATCAATTAATGAAGAATATGATGTGCTGAAATCCAAGTGTGACATGAAGAATGATAGCAAGCTTTCCGCACCATCACTTAGTGCACATCTAAAAATAGGGGTTCGTCCTTCCACACCTCATTATGGACATCTCAATTCCAAGAGGAGGTGCAACTCCCCAAGAATTTAATGCAGCCATCAAGACATGAATATTGCACAAGGTTCAATCATGGCTGTACAAGATCCAATTTGGCTACACAAAACTCAACCATGGGTGCACAAGACTTGAGGATGGCTGCACATGAATCAAAAACACAAGATTTATTGTTTTCTTAGCATAAGTACCACATTTTCATTTCTGTTACAAACAGAATAGACATTACTTTGAATCTGATTTCTACATGAAACTTAGCCAAGTGCTATTTCAATATCAATGAGAGATTTCTCTACCCCTTTGCTCTTGTAATTTCTTAAGTGATATTGCCGAAGCGGTCGTTCGACGGCAACTTTTCCGTGCTTCCAACTTCGTGCGTGGTTGTGTGGTTAGGAAACTTAGAGTGTGGTTAGGCGTCTACTTGTCGCAGGTCATTGCACTAGCAGTGGTTGGCATCAAGAATCGTCGGGTTGCACTATTATCACCCCATTTCTCTGAGTTGCTCCAATAGTTAAAGTTCATTAAAATCCTACGTCGTGAAGATCGAAACCAACCCCGTATCAGTTTGTCTAAGTTCATCCTTAGAAAGAGACAAAGATGGGACGAACTTAAAATAACTTGGGACGAACTTACACAAACCTTAGAATGAGACTAAAGTTTGTCTTTGTTCGTCCCAAGTTAGTTTCGGTAGTCTCAGTGTAAGTATTTTCTATGTTCGTCATTAGAAAGAGACAAACGTGGGACGAACTTAGACTAACTTGGGACGATGTTAGACAAACCTTAGAATGAGACTAAAGTTTGTCTTTGTTCGTCCCAAGTTAGTCTCGTTAGTCTCATTCTAAGGTAGGTATAAGTTCGTCCTTAGAAATAGACTAACTTGG